>JALIZH010007223.1:0-35822 GCA_030522465.1 Rhipicephalus appendiculatus
ATTCTAGGCAGTAACAGGTTAACGCGACAACAATAAGTACACTGAGAAGTGAAATTTGTCTTCATCGATCACTTACCTTCTTCGCCTACAATCATCAAGCCTGGGTTTTTAAAGCGAAACGTTCCAATCTTGTTAGCCATGCTCCTGTTCGGTGGAGAAAGGTAAGAAAAGTGAAATGAAGCTAGTTTGTTATTTGGTGGGTGAGCCTTACCACTTTCCGTTGATTTTGTAAGATCTGCTGAATAAGACTTCTGTTTCTGTTATATTGTACACCTCATCCAGAAAGCAATTAAAGTTTGTCGGTCGAGTGGTATTATACGTCCAGATTTCAGTTCCCGATGAGACGTTCATAAACTGAAACACGCGTAGGAAACGGTCGTAGCACATTACAGTATCATTTTGTCTCATGTATTTTGCAGTCATAAATAGCACCAGACACGCGTGCTTACAGGTTACGATCTTGATATACGGTGATAACGAACACCAAAAAAAAATGTGGACAGCTCCACTCCATGTGAATTCTGGGTAAATGCCATGCACGCCCTGCCCGTGTTTTTTTCTTTTTGCAGCATTTTTCCGCGCCTGCGCCTTGTGATCGACTCCACACCGACGTTTCGCATGCGCTTACCCGGATGACACATTGAGATTTTCCTTACGTTGTTGCCATTCAGGTGCTGTGTCCCTGTTTTACCTATAGTAGGGTTGAGCAATCTACGTAGTCGTTCTTCATCTGTTCGCTTTGCCCTGACGGTGGGATGCACTTTTTCGTCGGCACGTCCGTTCTCGGGCGAGCACGTCCTGTCGTTCTCGGCGAGCCTCCTCAGCGGCGTCCATCGAGAGAAGACCCCTCCGCCAGACGGCGCCTTTCTATTGGATGGATTAATGCAATGAGCGGTGACGTGCCCCACCAGGCTCGATAAAAACAAGACACTTTTTTTTCTTTGTCTACTTCGATTAATTCTATCTTGCCATAGAAAAAAATATCACAGCCCAGCATTCTGCCCCTTACGGGAGAATGTCCTTATTTTCCCCGCTATTTATTTTCGTGCTTTCTCTCTACTTTTCTGCAACCAATACTATAACCATTTCTTACTTATTTCTAGCGTGGACGCGTTCAGCTTTCCATTGTTCTGCCTAAAACTCAAAGCTTTATGTAGGCTCGCGCCTTAACAAACACCTGGGTGAATATCAGTGTTGCGGAATGGGCGCCTTCATTCCATTCCAATTCCAGTCCGTGCAATTAGAACTTACCGCCATTCTATTCCTTTCAATTCCTCGGAATGAAAAAAAAACTTAGCCCATTCCCACTCCGTGAATGGCCGGGCAGTCCAATTGCATTCCTGTAATTCCTCAACGTAGGAAACGCCCCGCCACGGTGGTCTAGTGGTTATGGCTCTCGACTGCTGACCCGAAGGTCGCGGGATCGAATCCGGGCCGCAGGCGGCTGCATTTTCGATGGAGGCGAAAATGCTCGAGGCCCGTGTACTTAGATTTAGGTGCACGTTAAAGAACCCCAGGTGGTCCAAATTTCCGGAGCCCTCCACTACGGCGTCTCTCATAATCATATCGTGGTTTTGGGACGTTAAACCCCAGGTATTATTATTATCAACGTAGGAAAGGCATCTTGATAGTTTTATCGAGTTAAGAATGAACGCCCCCAAAAAAGCTGGTGTCATCAGATGCATTAAGAACTGCAAAAGTACACAAAATACGTAACCAAGGTCGAGGGATAGTAGCTAGGTGACATATCTCGCGCAGGACAACCACCCAATTCACATAGGTGCAGTTCTCCCGCTACCTATAGTATTTGCATGGTCAGCATGTTTGAACGAATGGTGATGTTTTAAGCTTAAATGTGTTAATGCTAAAGTGATGACACAGCGTATTTTTATGCTGACAAAAGAAGTGTTCAAGAAGACGGTTTTGCCACGCGTCTGGAGTGGTCGTGAATATGGAGAAAACCGAGATTTGGTTAATGGGAAACAAAACCTTCTAGATCTGCCGAGGGAAAAAAATCACAATGCGTAAGAGGTAAGGGGGGGGGGGGTATGCGCCGCCGTAGTTCCGCACGACGGATACCAAACGCATACAGCCGCGGCTACGCTAAGAATAGCGGAGCAACATCTATATAGCGACAGAATTGTAGTGGGCGCGTTGCTTATAAATGTACCGTGCTTGTAATCAGCCCAGCTATTTTATAAATACTGCTTCATTGTTTAATTCGAGGCTCTGACTTACTAATGTGTGAAATTTGAAAAACCAGCGCGTAGACGAAAACATGCTGTATTTTTCGGAAAAAAGACGTAATTCCATTCCCATTCGATTCCGTGCAAAAGGCGCTTCATTCTACTCCCATTCCATTCCTCCAAGCGTTGTCCCCATTCCACTCCGGGGTCGCGAAAATGTGGAATGATTCCGGAGTCATTCCAATTGCGGAGTGGCAACTCCGCAACACTGGTGAATATCTTCACATTCAATCCGAATATGCTCCGTCGTTTCCTTTAACTTATCATAAAATTATCATAAATTGCTCCCCTCCTCATTTTGTTTTTGCCCTTGCTGTAGTTCCTCAGAGCCAGTTTTTGACAGCGGAAGCTGTTATGAGATCACAAGAACAGCCGTTTTTGGCGCCGTAGTTGTCCGCCACCACCACCCCTGGTGTCTGTAACTGCTATCACGTGAAGTAAGAAAAGAAATGAAATAAATAAAAGTTGTCCAAAGCTGAACGGGATTCGAACATGGGCCCTGTGCTTGCTAGTTTATTATTCTACCACAGAGCCACGCCGGTGCTTCAAACTGCTTTGCGCACAAAACCTATGGAGGCTTCCTCTCAGCACGGAATCGCGTTAATGTGCATAAGAGAGCGCGTTAGAAGAGTAAAATAACAGGCAGGTGTCATACAATGCGTATTGCGTAACGGCTGTGTCGTTGAATGCTTCCAGCCCACTACAAAAGGCTCAGCTATAATTTTTCATCGCTATCAGCCACAGCATCAACGAGGTGCCCATAATGCCTTACAGGTGTGTAGCGGGTACCAGGCTTCTCCGAAGAATGACGAATAATGGCATGGTGGATGCTTCCCTACTACGAAAAAAATTATCATGATTTATGGCATAGTGGGGACCTCTAAACGTACTTGTATTAGCTACCAAGGGATGCCGTTCACATGTGTAAGAAACTACAAAATGAAACTAGCCGAATTGGGCGTTTTAAGGTCTACAATCTTCCTTAATATTACCTACATTCAGTCAGTACTCCTTTAGTATGTAATCAGGTGGGTGGAATAAGGTTCTGCGTCCTCAATCTTACTTCTTTAAGAAACCAAGTAGGAGAAAGCAGGTAAATTCGCTATCTGACGTCATTCGTCAAATGGCATTTAAGAACAAAACTCCTATTTGACTTTCTCTGGCATGTTTTCTTGTTTTTCCGAAGCTTTATAAAATGCCTTCAGTGCTGGCGGGCTTGAATACAACTGCGCGAGGGAAAGAAATGTTTCTCAAAGCGCTTAATAGCTCACATTTCTTAGAGTGCTTAATAAATTCATGAACGCGCTAATCAATGATTTCTTTGTCACGTCGACTGATAGGCATTGTCCTACGGAATGCTGCAGAGAGCCCACTTCGGACCGTTAGGCACGTTTTTTCATCAAATCAAAATTAAAAGGAATAGCCTGCAAACCTTCTATGAGGCCCATCGGCACCGCATGCACACTCAGTATACGCTTTTGGATAACGAATTCGGCAGAGGCGACGTGCCTCAACGCACGGAATGAAATCCGGTGTTCAGAAAACCTGGCGCAAAAAGAAAAAGAACTTCATGTCCCGCTAAAGGGAACCATGTGTGGATGCGAAGCAGCGGGGAGATGGTTAGCTTGAGCGGAGAAACGTCGCCCGAGCGGGGAGAAACGTCGGAAGAACAATGTATCCTCGCCCGAATTACATTTATCTTCGTCCACAATTAATACACAACTGTAAATCATTCCGCATTGCAACTTCCGTCTTACTTGCTTCAAAGCAATCAAAATTATCTTGCCTGAGGTCATATATGTATTTAGATTCACAATATGAACGTACCTTTTTAACGCTGTACATTCCGTATGTAAAGTTGGCAAAGCTGCTCTTGAAGCTTTTGGGCATCATTAACAGTGAAGATGAGCACGGCATAAGCCAGCTTTATCATCTTGCCTTCGATGTAGAATCTCTGTGTAGTTGGCCTGCCTCATTCAAGGATCCTTATATATGCCCAGGTATCCACTACAATAGAAATAGGACTTTTCTTTAACGTTTTATGTGTGACACTAGGTTCCCCGTTCGCATTTATGAGATACAGTTTTTAGGGGCATCGTCGAGCAAAAAGCAATGTCGCATTCTTCTTCCATCTCTATTATACATACATATATATATATGTATGTATACACAGATCCACTGTTGAAAACACCATGTGTCGACAACAATGGCTCGGGCAAAGATGATGCAGTCACGTTCCTTTTTTTTTTGGAATCATAACTTTGAAGTCACAAAGCTGATGCTGATGCTACGAGTTTCCTACGTAATGTTGCTGGAAAAAATTTCTATAACAATTTTTGTCACCTTCTTACGACATTGAGGAATACAAAATCTTTGAGGACGCTTGAGCTTCGCCAGCAAGCGTAGAAAGCGATAGCGTAATCGGGCCCCGTGCGCATCGTCTCTTCAATTGTTAGCCTAGATTCGGTTCTCTGTGCATGCCTCTACCGTGGCGTAAGGAAACGAGCGGCTGTGCCCGTAACGACATTGGCCATTTCAAATTATACCAGAATGCCTACTCCAAGTACAGTTGTACAGTGCCCACTACGCCATAATTCTTCCTTTTCGGAATCACCGAAGGGCCCACTATGCGTCAGTACGGCAACAAGCGAACCTACGCAGTGCTCACTTTGTTGATGATTTTGCAGTTGATTATGATTAAATATGCCTCAACGCTTTGTAATGGGGGCGCCTTTAAAACACCCACTCGTAGTGCAATTCACGTGTTTTGACGCCTGGCGCGATTCTACGTTTCTGCCTCCCAATAAAACGTGCGTGAAGGGGACTTCATTATACTACACGACATTCGTATAATGTTTTCTTCCCTTCCAAAGCAGCTTCAAGCAATAACATGGCTCGGTGGCCGAACATCTGCGTGCCACGCAGATGGCCTGGGCTCGATGCATGCTATAGAGGAATATGTCTATTTATTTTATTTGCATCTTCCTCGATTTTTCGTTCACGACAAGATGGTGATTTTTCGCTCACAATCAACGACGCCGACGCCGACACGGGAATTTTTCGCGAAACAAGCTCTTTAATGCTCTCTCGTTAAAACGAAGCCATTCTTTAAAGAATAAGCTGAGTGGGCATAATTGCGCATAGCAACAGGAAATACTACTTAGAACACAACAGTAGTTGACAGTGAGCATAATTAGAACAACTGAATGTTTCTTTTTCTGTTATTTATTTCTACGACCTTCACATCTTTAAAGGCGCTTTTGGCGCAGTTTATTAAAATGACTTTAAACGTGTAGTTTGGGTAATGTTACAATAACAGATGGAAACCATGGTCAAGGCTTAAAGGGGCCCTGCAACACTTTTTAACGCGATAGCGTTAAAGAGCTCGTTTCGCAGAAATTCCGGCGTCGGCGTCGGCGACGACGTGGGTGTGAGCGAAAAATCATGATTTTGTCCGTGACCGAAAAATCGAGAAAGATGCAAATAAAATAAAAAATAAAAATTTTTGGGTCCGAGTGAGGATCGAACCTGGGTCGTCCGCGTGGCAAGCAGGTGTTCTACCACACAACCATGCCTCTGCTTGGAAATACTGTGAAAATAACTTCCATGCTTCGCAAACGCAAGCGTCCTTTATATAGGCGTCGCAATATAACATGTAATATCCCAGGAATATTGCGTGGTACAAGCGTACATTGTTATCGGGCGTCAGAATATGTGACTATCATAACGATTCCATAGTTTAAAGCCAGCCACCCATTATACACGGCACACACCTTACTGCGCGTATTCCCTTAACACCACGTAGTGGGTGCACAGCAAGTTCGAAAACATTTTCCACATTTGCCCCGCATAATTTCTCCTGGTTTAAAGCATACTACCCATTACATAGTATGCACTAAGTGATTGAAGTACGCAGTAGGGACGGGATATCGCTATCGCGTTCAACTCTTAAAGGCGAAGCTTAAGGGTCCCCCAATTTTTTTGTGCATGGCCAGAAAACGCTGCCGATCGGTAATCGAGGCTCCCGAGAACACGCGAGCCAAATATTATAGCGCAGCACGCCGCCTGGATTTCACAATAAATTCTCAAAGTCAGCTAAAAATTGATTTCTCTTCTCTCTATAAATGACCCTACAAGCTCAAAAGTCTCTCGTTACATACATCGTATCAGCCATTGGCTGATTTTGAGCTTGGCGCGCTCGGTCGTTACTGCGGCCGTCGCGAGAGGCCGCGACTTGTCCACGCGTGCGCGGGCGATCGCACTGGAAAGCGGCGTATTCGAAGAAAAGAAAAACAGAAAAAGTGCTCGAGGTCACGAGGCCCCCGTGACGTATGTTCTTTCCCCGTGCCGTCCCTCCATGCTTAGCTTCCAGCGCCTTCGTCGGGACGAGAGAAGAGAGAGTGCAATTGCAGCGTGCGACAAATCTTTGTAAGTCCACTCTTACTGGATGGATTCTACAAATTTTTGCGGCGGTGAATTCGAGAGGCAATAAGCTCCTTTAGAGAGTCCATTCCATGGCTACTTAGAAAAGTGTTTCAGGGCCCCTTTAAGCTTCGAATTTAAGAGCGGAAAACAATGCCCTCTCATTTGCTTACCATGCTTCAATTTTATCTTTTCGGTGTTCACTTCAACCATGCCACGAGGAAGGGAATGTCTGTGCTCGTGACATTTGCCTTTGTAAACCCTCTTCGGTTGCATATACTGCAAGTACAATAGGGAATTGTCCATTACACCGTAGTTTACCACTTTGCGAAGTAGCGAAGTACCGCGTAGGTGTCAGTAAGTCAATACGAGCACCTACGCGGCAGCACACTTTCTCGATGGTGCGGCTGGTCATGATTGTTAATAACTACTCAGCGCTTTGTACTGTGTGGGCCTTTCAAGCACCGACTCGTTGCGCAGTTCACATGGCGTGAAAGCGGGTGCGGTTCTGCGCTGCTGCCACGTAATATTACATGTGATAACGAGACTTTCTGCTCGCTTTTTTTTATTGCGATAGCACTTATATGGACACTCTCGGCTGGTTTTCGCCGTCGGCGTCGGTGTTGGCGTCGCCGTCATGTCCCGTATATGTATATGTATCTATATATTTATAAAAACCTCAAAGAAAAATAATTCAGAAAAATGTTTCCGACGCGCGGCATCGAACCAGGGACCTCTCGCTTTGCAGCGCGCGGCGCTAACCGCTCAGCCACGAAGGCGAACGTCCTCCAACGTTCAAACGGCGAGCTATTTATATACAGCGAGTTTCCAGCGTGTTTTCAGCATTACCAGCGAGATTGCGCAAAGGCCGCGCTCGGCGGGGCTTAGCTGGGCGCCCCGGCGTTCGTCGCGACGCGCGCTCTCAGGCGCGCACTTCGCCCGAAGGTGGGGGGAGGGGGGGTAAAGCAATCCGAACTCCACGCAGATAAAGCAATCTGAACTCCACGGGATATAAAATCCTCGCCTTCTACAAAAGTCTGAACGGGCAAGGTGCCCGAATATAATTTAAAGAAAAAGCTTTTTTCTCTTGAGTTCGGCTGCACTCGTATTTTTTTAACACGCTTGAAAACTTTGTTGACTTCGCACCCACTATTTATCAACCTATTCATAGGAACTGGAAAAAAAACATGTCACATACATCTTTATAGAATTTCTTTCGACCGACTAAAAACAGGTATTCATGTGAAGACCTAACTGAAAAAAAAAAGACGCTTTCCATAATTTCCATTAAAAAAAGCCTCGCGTTGCTCCGGAAATGCTTGCGATGCGAACAATAAAGTTAGGCAACAAACGACAAAGGCGCAACCGGCATACTGTTCTCAAGAAAGGCATACTGTTCTAAGAAGAAACTGTTCAAAAGCACTGGCATAGTGTTCTCAAGAAGAAAATAAAGCGATTAAGAAGTTACCGCACAAAAATTGGTGGACCCTTAAGCTTCGCCTTTAAGAGTTGAACGCGATAGCGATATCCTGTCCCTAGTGCGTACTTCAATCACTGAGTGCATACTATGTAATGGGTAGCATGCTTTAAACCACGAGCAATTATGCGCGGGAAATGCGGGAATTGTTTTCGAACTTGCTATGCACCCACTACGTGGTCTTAAAGGGGTACTGACACAAAATTTCGCGGCCGAGATAGCCTGCTGGATCGATTCCCGTGTACATGCGTGTACCATCTGCAAAATATCGACAGCGAATAAAGCTTGGAAGGTATTTTATATTAATTTTGAAGTTCGCGTGCGCGATCCAGCATTCTAGGCCGCACCTGGCGGCATTGACACCCTCGGAGGTGACCCGCGGTGACCCCCCCTACTTCCCGGTACAACAGGTTATGATGACGTCGTAGCCGCCATTTCTGTTTTGGCGCGCTCGCCACTGCGCTGTTGGTGACTGCTCGGCGGCTGCTCGCGAGTGTGTGGCCGCGGCCAAGAAGAGGCGCTGCCGCGGCGCACGCGTTGAAAGTTTTGTGTTCGGCGACACTACAGCTTTCCCGTTTCCTGCTCCCAAGGACTTCTTGATTTCCCTGTGCTGCCTGGGCTGCAGTGACAGGCCACAATGCCGAAATCCTTCTGCGCCGTTTCCTTCTGCACGTCGAAGTCGGGATCAGGCGTATCGCTGCATACGTTTCCCCGCGACGAACCTCGGCGGCAGAAGTGGATCGAGTTCGTGTGCGCTTGTGGACGTCAGGAGTATCAGGACTGGTCCCCCGTGCAGAACAGTCGCGTTTGCGGGCTCCATTTCGAGGCGCATTGCTTTACCACACAGGCGCCGGACTTGGCGTACATGGGTCTTCCGACTCCACCCTGTGCATCGCTCACGTCTGGTGCTCTGGTGTTACCTAGCTTTCTTCGGAACCAACAACTTAAAGGGCATCACAATGTTATCAAGTGATTCAATCGAATATTGAACGTAGAAGAAGAGAACGTACTTTGGCTAAATGAATTGCCCTGCAGAACATTTGTGCACGAATGTGTCGGGTCTTACCATAGTACACTGCCGACGCGAGGTTCATCGTGGTCGTCGTCGCTGGTATCGTTGCCGCTTCCCGACGAAGCACTCCTCGCCAGCGGGTCAAACCTGAAGTGATTCGCCCCGTCGTAAATTCCTTCCATCCCCGTCGCAAGAAAATTGTCGCCGTCAGACGACGATGAGCCCGACGACGACAGCGAGGACGATAACGGCGACGACATCACGCAGCATGGGTGACAAGCGAATGCAAGCAGACGATGCAGACCGCGCGGAAGTGTGTCACTGTTCTGTGTGCTCCGTGACCGAGCGTTTCACTCGCTAGGTGGCGATAGTTGCACCCGGCGGCTTGTCGTTTTTGGAGCTCTGTCAAACCGAAACTGAGGCTGTGTCGGTAATGAGGAGCTTGTAATTAATTATCTGTCGCGCGCTGCAGCAAACGATGTGCCGTGTTATCACTAACAGGCCCCCAGCAACACATTGCAGCAAAAAAACGCGGGGCGAAAATTTTTGTGTCAGGACTCCTTTAAGGGAATACGCGCAGTGAAGTGCACGCCTTTTGTAATGGGTGCACGGCTGCTAACCACAATGTCGTCATGATATTCACATGTTCTGACACCCGATGGCAATGTACGCTTGTACCACGCAATATTACTGCGATATTACATGTTGTATTGTGACGCCTGTATACAGGACGCGTGTGTTTGTAAAGCATGAAAGTTATTTTCACTGCAATTCCAAGCAGAGGAAGTTATTTTATATGCAATCCCAAGCAGAGAGGTGCTTAGCCTCGCCTCTTTTCTTGTGCAGCACATTATGAAAAACTCTCCCTGGACTATAAGACCTTAGCCTTCGTGTTTCTTTCCCAACAGTGCTTGTACGCTTATTGTCGCTATGGAACTGCAACTGTGCAACTGTATGCGATACTGTGTACTATTTTAATACGCATTCTATTAAATACCATGATGAAAAAAAAAGCAGAAGCGTGGATGTGTGGTAGAACACCTGCTTGCCACGCAGACGGCCCGGGTTCGAGCCTCACTCGGACCCGAAAATTTTTATTATTTTATATTATTTTATTTGCATCTTTCTCATTTTTCGGTCACGGACAAGATGATGATTTTTCGCTCACAGCCAACGATGCTGACGCCGACACCGACACCGACGCCGACGCCGACGCCGGAATTTCTGCGAAACGAGCTCTTTAACGCTATCGCGTTAATAGATGCGATAGGCTGTGTCCCCTTTTTTTACTCTTCTGAACATATTCGTCCTATTACACCCTTCTCAAGTGGAACCCATACATACACAACGAATTTCCTGTGAAGCTTTCGCACGCTCAGTCGTGTACAACAGCTGCGTCACATACAATAATTCGCTTATGAAAATATGTAGCATAAAGTGGTTCTAGCAAACATTGACAGACAGGTACCGTGCCAGTGCGCTGCTTTTTCACGCGTTTGATTTGTCTAGTCCAGTATTCAATGGTGTCTTTGAAGTGTTCGAAGGACACACCTAGGTATTTTACTGGAGTTTTAAACCACCGAACGTTAGCATAAGTATCTGGGGTTGATGGTGGTTATCCATGCTATAGCCCCAGACACTTTCCCCAGTTCACATGACATCCTGTAATTTCTCCAAAATTTTTAACAACGGCAACTGTCTATTGTGCACTTTCTCTGGTGGTACAACATACTGCTACATCGTCAACTTATGCCAAGAACTGTTACTTCTGCGTTAAGCACTCTAAAAATGCGAATGGTCTTGTGTATTACAGCCAAGCATAAGCTCTCAATGTACAGTGCGAACAAGAGTGGGCCTACTGGGAGCCCTGGCGTACAGAACGTTCCAGCTTAATGGGAGACCCCGGCATCTTGTTAATAATTAATCTGTGAGTACAGTTCTTATAGGTCAGTACTACCCCCTCTGTAATCACCGATCCAACATTAACATGTTCAAGTATGGCAAACAGCACGTAATTGCGGTACACAGTAAAAAAGCCTTCTCCTTCTATAAATCAAGCTGGAGGATCGCAAGAGCAGAATAAAAAGCTTCACAACCCTGAAGGACACAGCATATCATGCGTGTGCTCGTTAATATTGAGCGCCCCTTCATGTCACATGTTTGGTGCTTACCAACTAACTATCTGTAATGATGGACTGCATTCTGCCCGCCAATACTTTCATGAGTATTTCATAGTCGGTGTGAGTGAGTGAAATGGGCCCATACAAAGTAACTAATTTTTATTTTGCTGTTTCCTCTTTAGTATTAGAATATTGCATGTCTTGTCTAATACCCTTGTTACACGGGCAGCCTAAACCGCCGTTAACCTAACCGCGGTTACGTTTACCGCGGTTCGCTTATGTTACACGGTACGCGAAACCACGGTTAGGCCGCTAACCACTGTTGCAAGAAACCGAGCTTGGCGACCTAGGTTAGGCAGTTAACCGAGGAAATGGCGGCGCCCATGAGCGATGAGTACATGCGGCGAGTGGACAAACGAACTGAAAAACGAACGGACTGGGCGGCACGAACCACGGAAAGCCTGATAAAATGGGAAAATCATTCGCGTGATCTGCGGAGCACGTCACGTAATGCAAAGGTGGACGCGGCAATAACAGCCGAGTTGAACGCCGAGCTGCCGCCTGAAGTAGAGCAGTTCACGCGAAAGCAATGAGATTTTGCCGTAAAATACGCATATATTCGCATAATTGTACGTTTGAAGAACATTATGCAAGAAATAAGTGGCATATTTGTGTACAGAACGGCGATCCGCTGATTAATGCGTCAGCTTGTTTGTTGTACGCCAGGTGGGGTTAGCCACCTTAACCGAGGACGCTTTCGCGCTGTGTAACATCGGCGAACCGTGGTTGGCGCTAACCGCGATTCCACGCGGTTAACCGTGGTTAATCGTAACCGCGGTTGACTTGCCTGTGTAACATGGGTATAAGCTTCCTTGAAGACAGCGTACAAGATTGATGACAATACTGTTTTAAACGCTTTGTACGACATCGCACCTAGACCATATCGGGCCCAGGTGACTTTCTAGGAGTGAGATTGTCTATTGGCTTTTCAATTTTAGAAACTTTTATAGGCAACTCTAACGCCTCTTTGTTTTCGTGCGATGATTGCGGAATCCGGCTAAGGAAAGTGTCCTTGATCTTTTCTTACGACAACTAATGCAGCGTCAAAGAGACTCTTGTACCGAAAGAAATCTTCTGGGATAGTGTTATTAGTATTTAGTTGGATCTCATTTTCCTGTATTCGAGCTGCTTACGACGCCCGTGGGATTTCCCGATTCCCAGCGCGCGTTTTTTGGGCGTTTCCCCCATCTTCCATGCCTCTGCTCTTGAACGAAGAAAAGAAAAGAAAAGCTCCTATGTACCGGTCCTGTTCAAATAACTCAATTTTCCGTTTTATCATTCGTATATTGTCTTTAAACGCACCGGGCTCTTTACTCTCTAGTGCTATCAATTTCTGGAGTGTTGCTTCCAGTTCATTTTCTGTTCACTGTTAAAGCAGTGGATCTCGAAGTGGCTTTTATTTAGACGCTTTGTTTTAACATTTCCCATTTGTCGCCAATATTACAGCCGGCGATCAAATTACATAATACTTAATGCACTCCATCACATAGTTTTTGAATGTGTCATCACGAAGTCATTTAGCGTGGAATTTCCAGAATGCCCAATTCGTTTAATTTTTGTTTCACTTCAACGCTACAATGTACAAGACAATGGTCCTAGAAAAAGACATGTACAAGTGAGCATAGGCGTGCGCAGGGTTCCCCTTCAGGGGGGGCAGGCGGGCGGCCGCCCCCTCTGCCCCCCTCGTGCGCACGCCTATGCAAGTGAGTAACTATTGCTTTAAGCTATCGTCTTGCCTTCCATGTAAATGATACCGAGGCGTGCATGGCTGGTTCCCTGAAAATGCGTAAAACGAACTTCGCGCACGTGTTGTGTCTTCCCTTCTCGTCCTTGTGTCATCTTGCGCTAAATTTTTTCTAATGTCTTACCAACAAGGCCGAATTTCTTCCCCTTGTTCACGCCCTGCTTCGAGGCACTCAGCTACGTCATCTAGGATTCATTGAGCAATTCACAGAGAGAGAGAGAGAGAGTGACCGTTGTACGTCGGGGCCGAAGACCCCGAATTCGTACTAGAGAATACTAGGGAACAGGAAAAGCAGCGGTGGCTGCGAGAAGACCCTTAAGCGATGGAATGCTTACGGCAATGACGACGTGCCCGTAGATCTATGAGAAAGGCTAAGGCATGGTTTCAACGTGATTTTCTGCTTCTAGAGTTTGGACAACCGTGTCTTGTATGTGACTGTGGTTCAACTCGAACCTCTCTGCGCTGAGAATCAACTTAGAAACAACCGAGAATCACCTAGCTAAAGCCTGGCAACGACCTAGAAGCAATCTAGAAACAACCTGCGTCGATCACCCAGAGAAGGCGTAGAAACAGAAGCAACCAGATTAGTCTTCAGAATCGTCCACTTTCTGTTTCAAGCCTGCGCGGCTTAGTGCAAGCTTCGCCAATTTTTTTTAACAAGGAGCGAACAACCAGTGGCAGTGCCCTTTGCGTGACTAACAACGGCATAAAATTTCGATGCAAAACGCAGCATCATGCTCCGGGTTTCCCTCCTCCCTCCCACTTTTTGTCTCTTGGACGGCTAACACGTCGATATCCTGGTGAATTAGCAAGCAGTATACTTGAGCCTCGTTTTTAACACGAAAGTATTTTACGCCGTGGTCCACCACGGCTCCACTGGCGTATTTCAGTCACGGATATGACGTTGCAAAGTATTGACTAACAGATGGCAAAGAAAAAACTAAGAGAAAAAGTTTCGTCGCCGGGAGTCGAACCTACGACCCCCCGCTCCCCCACGCAAGGCGCAAATCGACTCGGCCACAGAACGTACGTTCTTCAGCTTACTAACGGCGAGCTATTTGTATACACTATTTACTGTTGCTGGTACTCGGAGCTCGGTAACTTCAACGTGTTTTTGTCATCACTAGCGTGATGGCGCGAAGGGCGCGCAGGGCCCGCTTTAAAGGTCATCGCCCCACGCGTTGCGATGCGCGCGCGCCCCCTCCAGGGCGTGGTCACTCATGCGCGCGCGCTTATCTCGGGATGGGGAGGTTTGTACCTCTTGTGCTTTCACCGTAAGTGTGCGTTGAAGTTACAGAGAGCAAGATGGTCACTTCGCTCGCAGCGGCTGTTACGTTTGCGAAAGGAACGCGCTGCTCACACACAGTAACAGCCGTGACAGTTCTTAGTTCGCGCTCGTGCTGTGTATGCTGTTTCCGTGCGTCCTTTCTCGAGCTGTTTGCTGAGCTGCTTTCGGAGTTTCGGGCTGCTTGCCATTCCTCGCGTGATATTACAATATGTTGCTATAGCATTCATTATTTCGCCCTTCTGGCGAAACAATGCACAACGAACGCTCAAAACCTGGTGAAGACACTGTAGTAAAGAAGAGTGGCCTCAGCGGAATTGCTCTGTGCCTCAACGGCATTGCGATCGGCATGAGCTCGTGGTTGCTGCGCTTGGCCGAATGCTGCTGACCGCTGCCTGTTCTCCTGCATTCTCCGCCAATACACATCTCAACAAGTGGTGGAGGCTGCTCGGTTTCGATCGCCCTGGAACTTCGGAATCGCACTCTACCGTCCATCATGCCCGACGACGCAAGCACTGCTCCAACGGCATCGCCCCCCGGCACCACCCACCCTACTCTGCGCCGGTTCCTTGCGTCTGCGAGATCCCCCCTGTTTTCTTGGGTACTGACGACAAGAAAGTTGATCATTGGATTTCCACTTACTAGCGAGTGAGTGTCCACAATAAATGGGACGACGACTCCAAGTTGAGCTTTATCTCATTCTATCTGTCGAACGTGGCCAAGCTTGTGGTTCATCAACCACAAAGCTGATCTTCCTACGTGGTCCGTCTTCAAAACAAGCCTCACCCAAGTTTTCGGACGGCCCGAGGTGCGCAAACGCCGCGCCGAACAACGCTTGCGTACTCGATCACAACAGCTTAGTGAGAATTTCACCAGCTACATTGAGGACATCCTTGACCTTTCCAAGCGTGTAAACGCGTCGATGTCAGAAGAGGAGAACATAAATCATATCATAAAGGGCATTGAGGACGACGCCTTCCAAGTGTTGCTATCTAAAAGTCCTCGCGCTGTCGTCGAACTCACCGAATTATGCCACAGTTATAACGAGTTGCGCAGACAACGTCTTCACACCAGGGGTCCCTCAGCGCCTGATGACTGTCTGTCCAGCCTTGGCATAGGAGACGACCTCGCTCATTTTCTCTCGAAGATCCTAGTGTTCATCCGCGCCGAGGTGGCTCGTCAACTCTCTTTGATGTCCTGCGTACACTGTAAAAAAATCACCGTAGTTTTTACGGTGAAAGCATTGGCAGCTGATGCTGCCGAACTTTTACCGAAAAAAAAAAATTGTGCACCGTATTTCAAGTTTACAGCATGCGTGCCGTCTATATAATGATATCCCGTAAAAAAGAAAATCTAGTCACTCACTAGTACTTTTTTTAATAAAATAAATCACAGACCATAAAATCTTCGTCGCACCAATTTTTTGCTAATAAAGTTTATTCATTCATTCTATCCGAGTAGGAAGACACCGTGGCGCGATTTCTCGCGTTCTCTCGTGTTGTAACTGACTGTAAAACATGCACTAAAACTGTGAAACATGCATACTGACATTTTCTGAGTAGGAAGACGCCGTGGCGCGATCCGGAGGCGGCAGAACAAAGCAACGGCGGCACGTTCGGACTGCCAACGCAATCCGATGAAAAAGGTTTGCGAACAAAACTGCGCGAACCCGAAGCATTGCGCAGAAAAAAGAGTGCACACATGGAAACCGAAATCAGCCTTAATGGCACACAGCACGCCGTCAAACGTGACTATATGCCGCTGAAAGACAAAAATATTAGGCATTTTTAAAGAAACAAAACACTGCTTCCCCGACTGGTATCGTTTCAAGCTCCAGTGCAATTTAAAAACAACGGCGCCACATTCCCAACGCCTAAGATAGCAAATACCTAGCTTGAACAAGTTTGTGAACACACAGCGCTACAGCCGAGCAAAAGAGCGCGGAAGTGGGAATACAAATCAGGCGCACAATATGCCGTTAAGCATAAATATATGGCAATTGAAAGCAGATACTACGTTCGAGAGAACCTTGATATGACTACAACCACTTACACACCTGATATCGTTTCAGGGTGACAATTTAAGCAATGACGGCACAACGCCAACGTAAAGCAAGACAAAAGTTTCCTTTCGCATCATGAAATCATGCAGATGATAGCTTTTTTTGTGATGGAAAGAGCGCAAACTCGAAACTGCAGCGCACGAAAATTGCGCACGTGCGAACTTCAAACCACCTTACGCTGCTGGCACGCAACGCGCCGTTGAAAATAACAGCATACCAGTTGAATGGCGCGAATAATGACGGCGTGCTGCGTGTGGCGTAGTACGAGTGATACCGCTTCTCGCTGCAAAACCATTTCAGCGACTGCTGCGCAGTATTCGCACAAACGCCACGTTATAGCTGTAACTCGCGAAGGTTCACAATCATGCCGTTTTGCATTGGCATATACAACGAAAATAATCGCGCACCATCGCAAGGCGAAGTATTCAGCAGTGCATGCGGCGCAGATAAATAGCAAGCCGTCTATTCAAGAAAGTCGCGCGAGCGAAGGCACAATATCCACGCTAGTCAAACGAAATGGCTTTCTGATACTTCAAGAGCATACGTGTCATTC
Organism: Rhipicephalus appendiculatus; assembly: GCA_030522465.1. Classification (NCBI taxonomy): domain Eukaryota; kingdom Metazoa; phylum Arthropoda; class Arachnida; order Ixodida; family Ixodidae; genus Rhipicephalus; species Rhipicephalus appendiculatus. Next base: position 16,982 of record JALIZH010007223.1, read on the forward strand.
GCATTCGTCACTGCGCGACAAGTTTTGAGAAAAAGAATGCGACGTACCTGCAGCGGGTCAACAAAACGTGGCCCAACGACTTCCAAATCTGCACCGATTGCGGAGCCTTCTTCAAAAATGGCGATCCTGGTGACGCATCGGGCGCCGAGCGGGCTGCTCCTTGCCGTATCTGCGCCGCTCTGCGCATGCCCGGTTTCTCGAGCGGACCGAAACACAAGGTGCGACCACGCGCCAAGCGTTCGTCGCAGCGTGCACGCGCGTCAATTTAGCGGCGGGAAACAAGGGGCGCGCGCATGACGCCGCAACGCTTTCCCTTCCTCTGTACTACAGTCAATGCACATGCGCGTGGCATGGTATACGGTGAGAATACCGTATTTTAGATTTACGGTGGTGACACCGCATTTTTACGTAATACTGGCCGTAAAAATAACGGTCTTTTTTTACAGTATACCCGACCAACCACGCAGTTTGGCATCTACGCTCCGCGACCTCAACCAAGACCAGGTCGCTCAAGCTATTCCTCCCGCCCGTGAACCGCCGCCAGTCACCGCATCTCTCACGTACGCAGGTGCCGTTGCCCGACCTCGACAGCATGCGCGCCAGGCAACGCCTATGTATTCACCGCCGACCTTTTCGCCGCCGCCTATGCCGATGCCACTCCAGCCGCAGACAACGGAACAGATGGGCAGCTTACACAACCTTCGCTTTTGTTAATTTCGAAAGCCTCTACAATCTCCCTGGTCATCTGGTCTGAACTTCTCGCAATCACTTTGGTTTCGTTAAAAATGGGCTTACAGCCACAACGCATGCAGTGTGCGGCCAGATGACCACTCGTCGCCAGTTTGGTTACATTGTAACAATGTTCTCTTAAGCGGTCATTCAGGTATCTGCCCGTTTGCCCAACGTATTCTTTCCCACATGACGAGGTGACAGAGTAAACAACACCTTCTGCGCATGGCACAAACTGATCGCGATGTTTCTTACTGCAGTTATAACGCTTCTGCGTCGAATTATTCACACGTGCGCACAACCCAGAAAGTTTTAATGGGGCGGAAAAAACAACGTCCACATCAACTATTTTGCCAATCTTCTTTATATTGTGGCTCAGGTTATGCATATAACGCACCACAACGACTTTGTTTCTGGGGGTTAAGAGAACATTCTTACAATGTAACCAAACTGGCGACGAGTGGTCATCTGGCCGCACACTGCATGCGCTGTGTCTGTAAGCCCATTTTTAACGAAACCAAAGTGATTGCGAGGAGTTCAGACCAGATGACCAGGGAGATTGTAGAGGCTTTCGAAATTAACAAAAGCAAAGGTTGTGTAAGCTGCCCATCTGTTTCGTTGTCTCAAAAAGAGATAGCATTCCTGTCGCGGTAGCGGTGGCGCTGCGGCCGTTAAGCAATGTGTTGGTGCGAAGGTGATGTTGACACCCTTTCCCTCGTTCTTGTGCATCGGTATTTATACTGTTATTGTGTGCAATAAACCTGAGTTGTTAGTAGCGCCGTGTCCACGTGCCTTCTCTCTCGTGTTCGTGTCTCCTTGCGCTGAAACATAAGAAATACTTCATATGATTTCCGTCGTGAGGCACTGCATCACGGGTGCTCTCCCCCATCAACGCAAAGCACACGCGAAGGCTAGGTGATGGGTAAGAGTAGAAATGGGCTAGAGGAGAGGGTGGTGAACGGCTGGAACGGGCGCATTTGGCTGGCATTGATAAAATAGAGGAGGCGTTGGTAGGGCTGCTTCCGTCACACGTGCGTCCGAGCGCTTTCCCACGGACATGCGATAGACTCGTTTTCCCTCTCCAATTGATGCCTCTGTCAAATTTGTTCCTTCGTGTTCCTTCTTTGTAGCTCGAAGCAATGCTGCCGCCGCCTCACAGCGCTCGTGTGGCACCTCTTAAAGGCAGCACATGCAATGCAGCATCGCAGTGACGCGTCCCCCATTGGTTGCCCACATAGCGCCACGAATGGGCACGCGCTATCTCAAAACACCGTGTCCCTTACAGAGCCAGCGTGACCGCCATCATAGTGAACACGAGGGATGCAAGACGCCGCCCCGCGGATCTGTACACAACTGAACAAAAAATTACTTCATATGATTTCCGTCGTGAAGCACCGCATATAGGGTGCTCTCCCCCATGACCGCAAAGCACACGCGAAGGCTAGGCAATGGGTGAGAGTAGGAAAGGGCTAGAGGAGAGGGCGGTGAACGGCTGAAACGGGGGCATTTGGCTGGCATTGATAAAATAGAAGAGGCGTTGGTCAAAGTCAAACATACGTTGGGAGAATACACAAGAAAAGTTAATCATGCACTGGCAAACGTGCATTCAACCGAATAGCGACTACCCTGGAGACAATATTAAAAAGTAAATATGTGCTCACGTTATTAGTCGCGAATATTTTCGCTGTACGCAATAGTTAAAGTGATATTTTCGACTACCTTTCGAATTTGAGGGACATTTTTTCAACACGAAAGTGTTTTATGCCGGGGTCCACCAAGACTTTAGTGACGTATTTCCGTCACGGATATGACGTTGTAAAATTAACGCTATCAAATGCGAAAGAAAAAAACATTCAGAAAAAATGTTCCCCCACCGGGCGTCGAACCTCTGACTCATCGGCCCGCGACGAAGAGCGCCCGATGCCCTACCGACTGAGCTATCGAAGCACTTGCAAGGCTCTCTACAAACGCGCCTTATATATCTCACACATTCTCTCCTGCATGGTGCTTTATGTTGGCCAGGCAGGCGGTGCCGCCGTCTGTGAGCGGTGAAGAGAAGTAATGAGGCACGACACTTATTAGCACCGATAGAGAGCGATTCGTCGACGACGCAGTTAGAGCATGGCGTCCGAGATAGCGCGCCGGCGCGCAGTCTTGGAGGCCATGGTTAAAGCTTCTTGATAGCAGTGAAAAACCCTGGCCGCGCTAGCATCGGCGAGTCGCCGACGCAGTTATGTTCTTTGCCTTTCGCTTCGTGTTAGCGCGTGACAGCTCGTTGTCGGCATGGTTTTCGGAGTCATGCAGCTTCCACGTGCACCAATGGTGTTTCGCCGCCGACTACTTAGGGTGAGATTGCACCGACTAATAAAACTGCTGCGGTAAGTACTGCAGCAAGGTAACGATGTAGACGGGCGAATGTCGTGCCTTGGGAGAGCGAGGCAGAGCCCAGCGGGACGTGGAACGCCCGCACGCGTTCGCGGCTCCAGCTATGAACCTCTTCCTCCCGCGTTGCTGAAGCGCACTGTGCTAGTGTATGCATGAGCACAGGCGTAGGGTACCCTATTAATCAGAAGCGCACACCGTGCCCTTTCACTCCTTAAAAGACGACGCTTTGAAGACAGCCATATCGAGTATCAGTTGTTAGTGTGTGCTTGTTGTTATCTTTGCGCGGGATTCACGATGCGCTGTGTCCAGGTATACGTTAAAAAATTTCAGCTACCACAACGGTTAAATCGTGATCATGGGCTGTAGTCGTCGCGATGGAGATATGTCACTAGGCGTCAACGCGGGTGTGTCCACGTCAAACGGTGCTATAGCTGCCGAACACCAATGCACATTCTACAAGGTCTCATATATCACTAAACAATAAGCACCACTTCGGTGAGTACACGTTTCACTTTCGTGTTATACCGATTCCTATGACGGAGGGATCAGCCATGTTTTTTTTATTTAAAATTAATTAATTCTCTGCTACTTTTGGGCTTCTTTTATTATATTTATTTGCTTGTTAGCGCGGCGGCATCTGGCAACTCTGTGTCCAAGCCGCCGTTGTCTTTCCCGTTTTCCAGTATTCTCTCGTACCTTGTACATACTCGGGGGTCTTCCGGGCTCGCCGTGGTCGCACTGCAGCCATTTGTTGGGCTACCTGTTGCTTTCTTCCTTTTTAGTTGACGTTGCGAGTAGTGGGATTTGCATACTCTGTGGCGCACACCCGTTTATGATGATGATAGTTTTCTGATAGGCCGCACTGTGGCACAGACCCGTTGCTTTGGTTAACTGTTGCCTCCTTCATTTTTAATGGACCAGTGGTGAGTACTGGGACTTACCCAATTTCTCTGGCATATACCTGTTTATGAATCGCGACACGGCACACAACTTATGGCTACCTTAAACAGCATCACTATTAAAACGAAAACTTAACAAGTTTGCCGCAGCCGCTGAAGCCTTGTTCGCGAACAATTCGATTCTGGACGGCGATCAAACGTTTCTGAAGGCCCACGGCCAACGCGGTGTCAACCACGACGATAAACGCAAATAGAAATGCAGCGTTCTGGCTTGCCTCTCGTTACCCTGCGGTTCGCACTGATGATGATGGCGATGCGGATTGTGACACCTCGTTTCGGTATTGCGCGAACATTTGCGGCGCCTCGCGCTCGACGCACTCTAAGTATTGCCCGAACTAACCGGGTTGCGGCCAAATATGACCAAATAATGAGAGTTTGATGCCATTAAGCAGTGCAGAATCGTTCCGGGACCCGAACACGACCTAATTATCACATTTTCTGAATTAGCGAGTTCTATTCTGTATGCATACGATGATAGAAAAGTGAACCGTTTTTGCATTTTTTTTTTACTTCTTATACATGAAACCGTGTTCCCCGTTTCCATTTCTCAGATATAGCTTTCCAGCAACTCCTCCGCACAAATGGATAGATAAATAACTTTATTGAACACCGAGGGAGGAGAGCCGGTTTCTAACCCGACCGCCCTGCGGGCCGCTCCCACGTTGGGACAGGCAGGGGAGTACCTGCCCGCGGCATCATGTTCCCCTTGGATTGACCGAAGCTGACGGTGACGATCCGTACTTGTGATGGCGGAATAAAAGCCTTGTCTCGGAATCATTTGCGCCTTGAGTTTCTTGGGTATGTGGGGGGGGGAGTCCCACATCACGTGCTCGAATGTACGCACACACCCGCAGTCCGGGTACTCAGAAGATATCGCATATAAATTGAAACGTTAGCTGGGCAGGGGTAAACCCCCTGTCTGTAGAAGTCTGAGCGTGATATCATGTGCTCTGGTAAGATGCGAACGTGAAATATCTTGCGTAATTTCGCGTGTACCCACACTGACAACGTAAGACTGAGTTTTGCACTTAGCCCGCAATGTTCCAATAGAATGAACGTTACGGCATCGTCTTTGCCCGAAGAGCCTCTATCATTGCTATTGAAACATTATGGGTGCAACATTTGACCAGTCTATTGTATATATTGTATACAGAGGGAATGCAACGCAATATTGTGTTTGTTCGGTGGTGGGTCGTAGAGTCATTCCTCTAAACAAAAAACAATATTGTATTGCGTTCTTGCTTCCTCTGTATTCGGTAGATATATATATATATAGCGCGCGGCAGGCGAGGGAGAGAGTGACGTCAGCGCGCACTGCGAGGGGAGCGTGACGTCAACGCGCAGCTGCGGCGTGACCTACTTGGCACCGCCCAACACCTGCGGCGAGGGGAGCGCGTTCGTACGGACTTACGGAGGGACAGCGTTACACAGGCTAGTCAAAGAGCTGCTTCGCACCTAAAATAGATGGATCAATTGTTGCATACATGATGTGTATGCAACAATGGACGTTACGGCAAAGGCGAGGCCGTAACGTCCATTCTATTGGAACCTTACGGGGGAAGTGACAAAACTCAGGCTTACGTTGTTATTGCGGGTACACGTGAAGTTACGCAAGGGATTTCAAATTGAGAATTTTACAACGATCCGCGACATTCAGGAATAGTGAATCGAAACCACTGTTTAAAGCAGGAAAGTGCCCGAAACAATTCTACAGCAGCAGGAAGGGCTACTGAAAAAACAATAGTAGTTGGCTGCCCACAAAAGTTCAGATGCGGAATATTTCATGTTTCTCATTTTTGTAATATCCACAGCATCTCTATAGTTGCTGTAGGTACTGTGCAATAAAGGTAGCATGGAGATGCTGTGGGTGTAATTGTGAAACTCAGCCACCTTACTGGAGATGCTGCGCACACTACGGCCTACAATATTATCGCTGATCTATAGAAGAAACAAAAGGACTTATTTCTAGCACATCATTCACTGAGAGTTCTTTTTTATGAGCATGCATCGCAACATGTCTTATTTTTTAATCCTCCTTTGTTACGCATTTTTCCTAATTTTAAATTGACTTTACTACTTTGCTGCTAATCACTTATTGTACCAGTTATTGTTATTAGTGGGCACTTTTTTACGGACTTGTACATCCTCGTTATTTTCACCAGTTCCCTATGTAATACTCTCGGTGAGAGCCTTTCGGAGTATTTCAGAAATAAAAAAAAAATTATAGACTTGAACTTTAGCGCACACCAGAAGTGAAATTTATATGTCACAACGCAAAATCGCTTAGAACTGCGTCCTGTTTTCTTAGTCATAAGTATTCGGCAATGAATTCAATGAATTTTGGATAACCGTTCAACGTCTGAAGTTTTCTCGTAACCCAGAGCGTGTTGAATAGTGCGTTGAATGTTTTCCTATAATCGAAAATTTTCAGCTGGTTGCACAGTTTGGAGGAGTCGATTTCATGCGAAGCAATCAGCGAGGAGCTGCCTATGCAGCATTGCTTTTTTTGTTTTTGTTTTTCTTTTTCTTGCTTTCAAACCAAGCCTTGCGGGAGGGATCGACGTCTTTGCGTACTTTGTGAAGTTTTGCGCGTATCGCGGGCATCTCAAGCACGTTGACTACACTGGTGGCTGAAAGGTAGCTCATGGTCTAATGTAACGTCGGTACTCACGTAAAACCGCAGTGAAGACGTCAGTTTCGTCGAAACTAAGCTCACGCTACGGCATGATGGCATGCATATGAACTGGTCCTGTAAAATAAAATTACACCATCTCCCACTAAAGGGAACCATGAGGGGATGCGAAGCAGCATTTGGGGTGCACACCAAGTTTCCATTTACATTCACTCGGCCGTCGAAGCCAAGCGTCGAGCTACCGCTTTCGCTACAGAGAGACACCGCGAGTCTGCGGCGAGGGTAGCGAGACTTTCGAGACAACTGCAGCGACCGGGAAACCTACGGAGCGACCGCACGATTCAAGCGAGACTTCCTCGACCGAGCGCACACGCTTATATGAAATGGGGGGAGGGAGAGGAGGCAGTGGGTTTACAGGCTGCAGTGCGGGGGGGGGGGGAGGAGAGAAGGCGACCGAACACCTGCGTAAAGGAGGAGACTGGGAGAGTAGGCGCATGTGCAGTAAGGGTGGTCAGGACGCACACCACCACCGGATTGAACTCCGCTCTAAGCTGCTTCGCATCTAATAGACCTCTCCCTGTTTGCAAACAGTGTGACGTCACTGCGAGCATCCCGCCCCCAATTGCCTCCCCTCGGAGCAGGTGCTGGTTGGCAAGAAAGTCCCGCCGGCAGGATCTTTCTGCCTAGCAGCGCTGCGTGTGTCTGCATTCCTTCGACTGAAGTTTCTGCGAATTGCTATTTTCTAAAGTCACAGCTTGTGGCGATTTGCTCGTCGTACATGGCAGCCATAAAATATCTTATCCTCTTCAAAAGCGAAGGTTCTGCATGTGCACAGTGACCGGTGTTCTGTAAAATGTTTGCATGACATGGATGTGAACATACTCAACGCACAACATGTGCACTGCCGTTTTAAACGAGGTGCACCATTGACGGCAGCGTGGTTTTGAGCTGCTGTGTACGAGGTCACGGATAAGATTTTCACTGCGCAAAATTTTGATCGGGGATGGATGAAAAAAGAAAAAAAAACGAAACAGAAAGAAGGAAACACCTTTTACCGTGCGTCAGGCTTAGGTTAACAAATTATCGTGAAAATTAAAGCGAAGTTCTCTCCTATGCCATTCCTCATAACACACTGAAAAGTCATGCGATTTTAAACCTGATAAGTCAATTATATACGTAATCTCTTGCGCACTTACATCGCTGCATCTAATGCCTACAACGTGTTTGCATACTTACTTTGCTCCTTTAGACCCGGTCCACAAACTTGTAATGCGCATTGTCACTTCATAAAGATTGAGCCGTAAAGGTACCAAGTATGAGAAACAAGAATCACAAATATGAGAAACAAAAATCTCCACTGTTCTCATTAAGACGTATGAGGTCCCCAATAATACGAGTTATAACTTTACTGGGTTTGCGTATTCGCCATGGCGAAGTGTATATGCAGCTTCGGCAGTGCTAAAACATGCTAATAGCTGATGCGTAGTCCGTCCCTCCTTCCCGCGTCCCACACCACCACAGCGCATGCCCGTCCCCTCGACCTCTCTATCTCCTCTCCTACGCTCAACCCCTTTCTCTCCTATAGGAATCCTCTACACTACGGAACGGCCCCCACGTCCCACACCGCCCACAGCGCATGCGCGTCCCCTCCCCCTATCTCTCCTCTCCTACTCTCATCCCCTTTCTCTACTCTAGGAATCCTCTACTCTACGGAGCAGCTCCTGCGTCCCACAACCCAACACCACCTAGACTTTTAAGGCCAGAAGGCTGCCGCCGTGACGTCACGAAGCGGCGGCGGCTGCTCGCCACCGAGCAGTGAACGAACTGCGTGAAAATGTTCTTGGTCGAAAAACCTCACATATTTAAACATAGTTTTTCCTCTGCGTGCACTAAAAAGTGCGCTTGCTATTATGGCCTTATATTTACTGTTCCGTAGTAAGCAGATATAAATATATGACTCCACGAATCTTCGCATTGTTTTCTTCATCGATATCAACAAAGTGATATATATATGAACCACGTCGCACTTCGAAGATAATTATCTCCACGTAAAACATCTAAGGTAAACCGAATGAAAAAAATGTGGTTGACCTCTCTGATATAGGAATCGGTATAACACACAAAAGTGAAACGTGTCTTCACAGAAGTGGTTCAATGTTTATTGCACATCGATACAAAATGTCTATTGATGTTTAGTGGCGACAGCACTCTTAGATGTTTAAGCACACATGTTGACACCTGGTGGCGCCTCTTCTATATCGCGACAACCCACGACTCACAACGGGGATACACTTTCCGGAGACACTGCATTGCACGTATCGGAGCATCGGGCAAATCACACTCGAACCACATGCGTTCGCAAACCTGTACAAGCGAAACCGAACGGTTTTTAGATGTGAAGCATCTTATGGCGAAGCTTAATCCGGTGGTGGTGGTGGTGGTGGTGGTGGTGGTGTGCTGGCGTGACGACCCTTACTGCGCATGCGCAAACCTTTCAAAAAAAAAATAAAAAATAAAAAAACCTCCTCTCCCCCTCTCTCTCCTCTAGGCATCCCTCCCCGCGGCAACCACACCCTCACTGCGCATGCGCCTCCCCTCCTCTGTGCCCTCCTACGCTCCCCCCTCTCTCCTCTAGGCATCCCCTCCCCGCGCTCCCACTGCGCATGCGCGTCCCCCCCCTCTCTCTCTCCCTCTAATACGCTCCCCCCTCTCTCTCCTCTAGGCATCCCTGCCCACAGCGTCCACACCCCCACTGCGCATGCGCGTCGCCCCCTCTCTCGCCTCGCGACGCCGACGCAGGCAGCGTCTGCTAGCGAGTTTCTTGGCTTGAAAACCGACTGCTCGCGCTGCACAACCGTTCATTGTCCATCCCGTATATATAGCAATGGATCTTGACCTCCAAGGTGGTGCCGGTGGGAGATTTCTTCTGTGCGTTGTTGAACAATAAAAATTCGCAGCGTGCGCGTTAACTAAAAGCCGACTGCGGGTCTCTGTGTCCAGTCGTAGTCTTCTGTCTGTCATTGCCCATTAGCAGCGATTGGCATGTTCCAGTAGGAAACACCGCTCCATCACTGCGTGCTTTGCGCCTCTCAGTTTTCTCTCCTGCGCAACGCTGCGATAGCGCCAGCGTCAACGCCACCGCCAGTGTAAGCGTTAGCGCCCGCTGCTTCACATCTACACATGGTTCCCTTTAGCGGGAGATGGTGTAATTTTTCCTTTTCACTGAATCGTTTTTTAACTCACGGTCCGTGGCAGCGAAGGGTGCGTAATTTGCGGTTCTGCGACCGTCCTGTCGATGTGCTTGGCATGCAGCATCGTGTTGGCGAGCAGCGTCCTGCTGGCAGGTCGCTTCGGCGAAGATACGATCATTTCGGTCCTGCATCAATGGCTGTATGCCAGCCAGTTGGGTCGCGATGCGCTCAACTTCCCAAACGCGAGAGGCAGAGTTCTCAGCTTTAGCCGAGAACTTGCGAAGGCCTCCCGCTCATCCCTGGCTATCCTGGCGTGTCCATAACTGGACCAAACTCACTTGCGCGATATTCGCCCGTCGACGCCGTTGTCTTTTGATGGCACTTAATGCAGCAGTTCTCGCTTAATCGCACACGTATCGCTCGTATCAGTAGACAGCGGACACACACCATTAGTGCATATTTAAGCTGCACTGCGCTACACACGCTAGCACAACGCGAAAGACGAAGCACTTTACTCCCACCAATACAACGCGAAAGACAAAGCACGTGACTGCGTCGTCACCGAGTCAAATCAGTGCGTAGAGCGCGTCGCAATTACAGCCTTCCGTTTGTGGCCTCCGAAATTAGCTCCAGAAACATTGTCGGAGCCGATTGCGGAGGCCACGCTACACTGGGTTTCAAGTAGGGGCCAACGCCACCGAGGCGGCGTTGGTATGCGTTTTGATTCCAGCGTTCGTTCGAATGCTGGCATTGAGGTGCCATAGCGTTCTCTGTCGGGGTTAGTTAGTGTCATAATGCAGTACTTCTCTTCTCCGCTCTTAGGCGCTAGCACCTCCCCGAGAAACGAAGAACGCAGGTACAAAGCGAAGGAGTGGTAGATATATAAGGCGTGTCTGAAGGGCTCCTTGCAACTGCGCCGATGGTGCAGTCGGTTGAGCGCCCGCTTTCTATCGCCACGGACCGAGGGGTCGTGATTTCGATTCCAGGGTCTTCCAAATTTGCGTGACATTTTCTTCTCGTTTCTTTCTTTGTATTGTGTTCGTGTACCTTTTAACAACGTCATATCCCTGACTGAAATACGTCAGTGAAGTCTTGGTGGACCCCGGCATAAAACACTTTCGTGTTAAAAGCAACTCATATCGGGTTGCGCTTGCCAGCAGTCAGGAAAGTAATGGGCGGTCAGTTAATAAATAAAAGAGAGATAATCTCATAACACGTCACGTGACATTTAGCGCGTCTTACCCCCGTATTCTAAACGTCCCTTCACTCAACGCTTCACCTTGACTTGAGAAAGTCGATGGGAGCGCCGTCTCTAGGCAGAGCAAGTAACGGCATATCAGAGATAATCTGCAGCGATTCTTGAGAAACGCAGCGTCATTTTCAGTCGAGCAGCGGCGCAGCGCTCAACTCTGTCAAGTGAAGGACGAAATTCGAGTCGAGGAGCGTTTGTGAATACGGGGGGTTAGAAATGAGAATAGGAGACTGATGGCATGCTTTCTGAAGAACTTTATTTACACGAAAGCCACGTCAAGAGTTACTTCTTACTCAATGTTTCGAGCTTTCTCTTCTTCGATTTAGAATCAGCTTCCAAAATCTTGTCATTCATTCTGCAACAAAAATTTTTCACAAGAATGTTAGTGCTGCACCATAACACGTACTTCAGCACCAGTTCACATGAGTGTCCGTCGTCACAGGCATCGAAATCTGACGACTCGTCATTGCTTAGTTGCAGGGTTGCCGTTGGTGGCTACTTTGCGCCAGATTGGCTACTATTGGACCCCGTTGGCGTCGAATATTTCCAGTTGGCGCCATGGCTCCTTTTTAAACTTGCGGTTTTACTTATTCAAAATGGTTTTATTTATTCATCAATAGTAAAGACTCTGTGGATAACACCGCTTCTCTTTTATTTCGCTAGAAATTTGGCGATAATACCAAATGGCATGGCTACTTTGGCTACTTTTGGCGTGGGTTCTGGCGCCTTTTCATGTCCACCCAACGGCAACCCTGCTTAGTAGCTCCATGGTGAGGTCTGTTACCACCTGGTGCTGGTTTGAGAGTTTAAAAACACTTCTTGTTTTGATAGTTGCTCCACTACAGCATAATTATGCTGTAGTGGAGCACTGCGTACGTGTAATAGCGCTGTGAAATATAATAAAATTCTGCAGGACGACTCACCCTGGAGTACTGCGAAGGAATGAAGTTGTCTCGTGGAATTGCACGCAGCCATTTTCTGCGCAGCTCGTCCTCTTGCGGAAATCTCAAAACGCGCACCTTGCACGTCGAGTCGTAATTTCCACGGCACTGAGGGACGCAACACTTGTTCGGCATGATGAAGTCAATGCACCACACACAATACAGCACTCAGGACGTCGCAAAAACGGGACATTGCACTGAGGGGACCGACGTACCTCGTGTGACACCGAGAAACAAACTGAGATGCACGCTGTGCCACCGCACTATCTGTCCTCCGTCAATAAAAATAGAGCCCTTCTGACTAATACCGGTGTGACACGGGCGTTTGGAAGGCCTTTGAACCGACGGTCTATTGACTCAACTGTCAAGCACGAGCTGCCGCACGGGCGATTTCGAAGGCCGTCGAGTCAATAGTCTATCGAGTCAACGGAGCACCCAACCCGTCCGTTGAAACTTCGATGGATATTGAGCGACGGAAGCGGAAACAGCGCAAACGTGCACTCTCGTTCACAGCGTGCCCAAAGCCACGATTCGAAAAAGAAAAATTGCACCATTAAGTTTTAAAAGTAGCATGCGTGGGCGTAATAAATTATTTAATAAAGTATTTTTGCTATTTTGAATGTACGACCTGCTCATACTCTCGACTACAGCAACGTGCTGGCTCGCCGTGCTCGTTATCGCCAGTCTGTCTCCGCCGCCATATTGCTCGCAGCTTTTTTTTTTTCCTGTGCAGGTATTTGTACACTGTAGTATTTGCTTTTCGCTTCTTTTTTCTTCATCTGCGCGAGTTCATTTTGCTTCGAAGTTTTTTATTTATTATTCTGCAGCTGCGCAGTGCTTTTTTTCTTTTGTGCGTGTGTGAGGCATTAAATTCTAGGACGTGATTTTTTTTTTTTTCGGTGGAGTTACTGTTCTTGTGTGTGCTTTGTGGGAAATGGCAAACGCGCCGCCGCCAAAAAAGAAAGAAACCGCGCCAGCTCTGATGACGGAAAAAATAAGGGACCTTAGGAAAAAAAGACTTGTAGCGCCACACAGTTTTTGCGAGAAACACCTGAACCACTCAACGGCCGTTGAAAACTGCCGTGTAGCAGCGTGAAAACTCTATCGAGTCGATGGAGCTGCGGCGTTTCGACGGCCGTCGACTCGAGGGCCTTTCAAAAGTGCCCGTGTGACACAGGTATAAACCATTTCGCCGTTGGAAGCTGATATTTCACTGAAATATAACTTTCGTATGATTAATGCACTTTGTTTGGGCTTTTGTGTTTCATTATTCACACAAATGCAGGCAGTTTCTAAATGACTACTAGCGCACGTGTCTCAATTTGTATCCATCCGCGCTTAACCCCAAAAGCGGGAGGCCGCAAAGCCGGTTTTCCCAACACCACCTGTTTTCCCCGCCGCCGCCGGTTGGTGACGTCAGCACTCGGAATGCGGAGAGCCCTTCGGCCTTGAAAGTCTAGGTGGTGTTGCACAACCCCACAGCGCATGCGGGTCCCCTCCCCCTCTGTCTCCTCTCCTACGCCCCCCCCCCCCCCCCTTCTCTCCTCTAGGAATCCTCTACGGAGCGCCGCGCGCGACAGGCGGTGCGACAGCTGCATACTCCGCTGGGGGGCGCCACGGTAGTTCTGCGGTATGAAAATGACGGAGCGGGCGCGCCTCATTCTCTCTCCTGTGCAGCGCGCCGATGAGCGTCCGGGCCGCTGCCGCGAAACGAGAGAGGCGACGTTTCTCCCGCTCAAGCTAACCATCCCCCCGCTGCTTCGCATCTACACATGGTTCCCTTTAGCGGGAGATGGGGGGAGTTTTCTTTCAGTGATCCGTGATATGTAACAGCATCGCAGTGCCATAAGTTACATCGCACCTATGCTCTCTTGCTTGCACGTCCCGCTGAAGTCATTTTGTTACCCGGTGCAGTTGTACTCACCCGAACTGCTGTTACTAGTACGCAATAAACTTCCCTTTGTTCCTTTTAATCTATCCGACTTTTAATCTATCTTTTTAACCTATCGTGCCGAAGAAGGACGTCGACTCACATGCCTTAGAAAATTGTTCTCGCAAGAGCAAAGCAGGAGTTGCTATGATGCCAGGAATATTTCTGTAAGTTTTCCCCTGGTGACTACGTTTGACCGTAGACACCTGTTCGTAAAAAATACTGTACCGGTAGTTCCTTTCCAACTATTCTGGACCGTTCGTAAGAGTAGTTCGTCCAAGCGACGTAAACTACGTTGTCGCTCAAGTGACGGCTACTAGCCGGCGTTCGTGCGTTACACAAGTTGTGCGAGACGTTCGCCTCGAGCAGTACAATCATAGGCGTCTTTAGCTCAGTCGGCGAGCTTCGTTTGCGCAACCCCGACGAAAATGTCACGAAAATACACGAGTGGGCGGTACGCAGAAGAAAAGGGAGGGTAGTGGAGCCGGCGCTTGAAGTGCGTACTTGTGTGGTAGGGCAAACCGGTCTGGTCTTGACTCTCAACCACACTGCTCCAGCTTCCATATCGTTTCATTCCATGTGTAAATAAACCCATTTTTTCGTAACAATAATATGGTACATTCCTCACATGTCGCGCAACACAGGACCCTTATAAAATTGAGCTGATCAATTATTTCAGAAACTGAGAAACCATACCACGCGCCACCCCGTTATTGAACTACGGCATTAGACATTTTAGGCTACACTATTCAGGTGTGTATTGTTGACCAAGTACCTTGAGGTCAACATGAGAGCGAGTAACAATTAACAGCTGCCTCGTACCGAGGCTCAGATGGCGTCAGTACGCACACTGTTTGCATGAGAGACCGCGGAACGACGTTCTGCGGAAATGTTTGCCCTCCATTCAGGCAACTCGAATATAATTCGTAGCCGGCTTGTTCAAACGTTTGATATAAGAGATCCCACGGCGGTGTCCATCTTGCCACGCGTCCTCTTTTTTTGTATTTCTACGAAGCCGGTTTGTTCAATTAGTACATCCACTTCCTTTCGCGAACCGCGCACGAACGTCTGGGAACTGTCCAGATTTTTTTAGAATCTTCTAATAGGCTTGAGCGCGTAAACACGAACAGTTGAGTTTATTCTAGAAGTAGCGCGGCCACCAGCGATAAGACTCGGCCATTCGATGCCGCATGCATAAATGCCGAAGCGCCTAAACCACAGATCAGATTATCAACGGCCGACGCGCTGTTCACCGCTGTCATTGTTCAGCGTGTATTGCTTTTATTTTAACTTTTCGTTCCATGGGCGCAGCTTCGCCCCAATAAAATGTTTCGTCTTGAACACGCCGACTGCTGCCTTATCCAATGTCCCGACTACGTGACAATATCAATAAAACCTAAACGATTGTGCACTGGAGGATATGTGGTTTTCACACATTTAAAGCTATACCGACGCACGGAGTTGGAATCCGCAGGCCTTTCGAGATGTCTCCAGGTCATAGCTATGTCGATGTCACTCTGCAGGTAGTACTCCTCCAGACACGCCTTGTAAAATATGCTCCTTGTGATGGACATTTTCATGCAACTCTGTTACACTTTGGCGCAGTGTGACCGCCCCTTGCGGGATCGTTCCGTGGAGGCTTAGCGGCTGTCACCACTGCAGTTTCTCTGGTGCCATCATATCCCTCGCGTCTCAAGGCTCACCCGTTGACATGTAACCAGTTGACTTACAGAACGACTGGTCGAATCGCTCTGTGCCCACCCTGCTCTTCTGAAAACTGGAAGTGTCAGGAGTTGCCGCATGGAGTTGCCTATGGATGCACACGTAACCACATCTAACAATGTGTATACGGTTGCGGTCAGAGTTGTGACATGCTACCGAGCTAACAAGCAAATAATCACCGCAAAAGAAGCCCAAATAAAGCGGCGCGGCTTTCGCGAAGAAGCCCAAAAGAACGGAAGCTTATCTAATTTTCCTATTCTTGAAAACATTTGTAATTATAATAAAACTTTCACTCTAATACAAAGCGCAGTTAAAAAATCATTTCAATTAATCTTTACAGCGAAAACTTGCGCAACCATGAATGAAAGCACGTAATTACTTTTTAACATTGTCTCCAAGGTAGTCTCCTTTTGGTTGAATGCACGTTTGCCAGTGCATAGTTAACGTTACTTGTTGATTAATTCAACATATATATGTTTCACTTCAACACTAAGCTACTCAAAGTCATCGACAAATGCGCTATCAGTGAATGACAAACGCGCTATTGGTGAGCGTGATGATCACTAAAATAACTATATTTGCTAGAAAAATGCAATAAGCAAAAAAAAAAACACGACAAGCGACTGCCAAATTATACAAGCGACTCGGCAAACAAAGAAGCCTAAATCCGCTTGTTATAATGTGAACTGGCAACTCTGCTTGAGGCGTTGTCCATGAGTGAAAAATCTCGATGGTTGCAAACAAAAATCTGGCGGATCCCAGGCATTGTGGGAATCAATGTCATGCGAAGCAAGCAGCCAGTACCAGCCTACGCCTGATTTTTTAGCTTTCAGTGTGCATCAGTCACTGCGTAAATGTAGTAGTTGTGCGCGTCTCGTGGGTTTCCAAAGTAAGTCGACTGCACTGGCGTGTAAGGGGTAGCCTGTGGTCCGAAGTAACATCGGCACTCGCGCTAGATCAGAGACGTCAGTTTAATCGCAATGACGAGCACGCTACGGAGTGATGACATGCATATCATAATTAGCGGTCGTCCGCATGTGCGAGCAACGGTTCACTACAGACGATTTCCCGCAGCAGATTTGTTCAATCAAAACTAGATGGCGCCACCACCGCACCGTGGCCGTCCCCTACAGCGGCCGTCTCCATTAGGGCACTGCACGGGCCCGGGCCGGCCCGAAAGCCCGGGCCCGGCCCGGCCCGCGGGCCGGGTCGGGCCGGGTAAGTAATTGTTAGATCGGGCCCGGGCCGGGCTCGGGCCCATGAGCTTCGGGCCCGGGCCGGGCCCGGGCCTGGGTCAGGCCCGACTCTCATACACTGTCGGCAATGGCGCGTAATGCTGTTTGGCTTTGTTGTTTTTGGGCATTTAGCGTCCCGAACCTATTCAGGCTATCTGAGACGCTGCAGTGGAAGGCTCCGGGTAATTTAGACCACCTGAAGTGCATTAGCGTGCACTGAAGTCGCACAATACAAGACGTCGCGCATTTTGCCTCCGTCGGTATTGTTACATATAATTTCTGGAAATTGTCTCATATATGTTCCCGCCATTATATTGAGTGAAACACGTACTTGGGTACTGTGTATCAAAAGAAATGGTATAGCTGAGCAGCACTGCGGCAAGAGTGCAGCAACGGTGCACTGCCCAGATTAGTGCATATAAGATGTGCCCATCGGTATCATGGGAAACATTTCGAGTATGCAGCTACGCTCGCGTGCCCGCCGCGCCTGCTTCCGCCTTCGTGACTCTTAGACTGGTCAACGCGACAACGAAGATACGCATGTTCGGTCGAACACAAAACTACGAGACACGCAACCAACGCAACGAATTTTAAAAGACCGAGGACAGACAGAGAGAGGAGGCGTAGGCGCCGCGCCACCACGGCGCCCGTCTCCGTTGGCGAGCCACGGCGCCGCAGCGGCGCCGAACGCCGAACGCGTGATATGTACAGTCGTCAGCAAGCTTAACACGAACGCTCCGACGCGTGACCTGGACTACTTTGACTGATGCCAGCCGCGAAGCGCTTGGCGCTGTTGCCGAGATAATACCTCGGTATGCTTGGATAGTATGTCGGCATGTATGGGTAACATATCTCGGCAACAGAACCCAAAGCTACGCAGCGCTAGCGTCAATCAAACTGTTTCAGGACACCCCGCTGAGCGTTCGTGTTAAGCTTGCTGACGACTGTACGGCGCACACGGCAGCGTCTTCATCACGGAAGCCAATCGACGCACGCTTCACGAGAGTCACGTGATTGCTGCAGAAATATCAACTCACTCTCTCTCTGGCTCGACATTTGAAAAGGGGCCAAGCGGATAACCAGAGTCACGGTGCCGAGTGTAGTTCTGCAATTATGTAAATGAACTGCTCGTTACATTAAGAAAACCTCAGCGTCACCGAGCGTTATTGACGTCGATTACACTGTTCATCGGCACCACCGGCTCTTCAACTGGGCTTGATTTCATAGCCTCGTGAGTTGCTAGGGCTACTTCATCAGTAGATGACATAACTGGAATTGACTCTGAGGTAAGTTAGCCGTTTTTAAGCTTTCTTCGCTCTACTACAGTCACAAAGCTTTACTATCACAGATTTACAGTGCGAAAGGAAAGTCCAGGACACTCATTTTAAGTTTGTAGACAGAATGTCGTCGTGTTTCGTCAGGTCACTAATTTCCTCATTTCGGTTTAATACGTCCGCGCCTTGTACACTTTTTTCTTTCTTTTTGCATTTTTGCTTTCTTTACCAGCTGTCTTACCGAGCGCCTCTTTTGTAAGACGCAGTGCTAAGGTGCCGTAAGTTACCACGCGCGCTTTCGTATTAATCTTGCGCTTTGTAGTGACATTTCTGTTGCAACACACAAATACAGTTAAAACTCGATTTAACGAATTTGAGGGGAGCCACGAATTATTTCGTTAAATTGAAAACTTCGTTAAACCGAAGACGGCATTCCGCGGTTACTTAATTCGGTACATTCGATTATATGGTGTAGCGGCATCCGGAAAGCTACCATGGCATCATATTTTCGTAGCGTAAAGGCGCGAAAAATGAAATAGCGGCCTTAGGAAACGACCGCCACCTCCAGGGTGTATGAAGCAACAAAAATTG
>JALIZH010007224.1:0-31434 GCA_030522465.1 Rhipicephalus appendiculatus
ATATAAATAGCTCGCCGTTAGTATACTGAAGAACGTGTCCTTTTTGGCCGAGTCATACCGCACCGCGCGTTCAGGAGCGAGGTGTCGTAGGTTCGACTCCCGGCGGCGGAATTTTTTTCTAGTTTGTTCTCTGCCATCTGTTAGTGTATATTTTACAACGTCATATCCGTGACGGAAATACGTCAGTGGAGCCGTGGTGGAACCCGGCATAAAACACTTTCGTGTTAAAAAGTGCATCCCGTTGTTCCTTTAAAGTGATTGAATAAGCAAAACTTCCTGCAGCGTGTTAAACTCTCTGTAACATTTAATGCCGAAAGCCTGCTTGGTGATACATTAAGTTGTACAATCGGGGACCATGCTTCTTGCAAGGCATAATAAGCTGCCGTGAGAGAGACGCGCATTAAATTGCGTTTGCGTTCTCACTTAATTACCATGACGTTCCCACTCTCAGATTCTTCGCTATTAACAGATTACACTTTTTGACGGGCACTTCCCATGTGAAATTAGACATGTTTAACACACCGTGCAACACAATTAAAGGCTCCGCGTACTGGGGACATGATATAGCTATTACTATCGGTGATCGGATATATGCACATGCATGCGGAAGCCAGCCCACATGAAAAGCAACAGGGCGAACAGCGATCGAGCAAGCACACTGTCGCGTGTGTAAACAAACGAACGTATCTCGTCTGCGTCTACGTATGTCATCTGAATCAGCGTCTATCACGGAGTTGTATTATACTTACGAATTACGATGCAGATTCCGTGCTTACAAATGCCATCGACAATGAGGTTGTCAACGCCGGGAACGCTCACTCTTCTATGATAATTAAGCTGGAAGCGACAGGGAGAAACAGTAAACCACACAATGGACATGTAAACAAATGTACTAAAACAATGTCGCTAGAAAATAACTGCATAATTCAGGGCATTTGTACGGCTTTTCCCTGTCATGTCCATTTTTTATTGGAGATGCAATTGTTTCTTAGAGCGTTCGTTTCATTTCGGGCATACTATAGTCGTTGCACATTTTACTTTCTCAAACTCTACTTGGGCATTATGATAAACACTAGAGTGAACTGTTGATGGAGTCATCGAAACATTTAGCCTTGAAATATTGGTTGGACACATGACTAGAAAATAAGCAATATTTATTCAAGTGGATATCCCGACTGCCCGCTAAAATAGACTGGTAAGCGTCTCCCCTTGTTGTAGCTGCGTGTATTTACTTTATATTTTATGTCTTTAATCGCACGACATGTATACAAGTAGTAACATACAGCTTTCCTTGTGTGGTAAGATAGACACAGCTAAAATTGTAGTACAGTAAAGCTCGCTAATTCGGATTCATTCCAACCGACGGTTAATCTGACCTGACGCCCTGGCCCCGGCACAACCCTGTGTATTTCTACAGGGGAAATACTCCCGATAATTAGAACTCGTAGGTATCCACAAAGGTTAATTCGAAATGCGAGTCCCTTGGCCTTTATCGCTCCTCAGGGAAGTCGGCTCAAAGTGATGACAATGTGTTGCGAAACCAAAGCTAACAAATTTATTAGCGATGCAAAACAACAAAAGCCGCAGCATTTCTCAGTAGATGAAAATTCGGACGCTGCGTGTGGAGCTCTTGGACAAGCTCCAAACGACGCTCATGGAGTCGTGACAGAAGAAACGCAAGCAAATGCAAATGACTGATTACTTTTAATTTTGGGTTGCGTTAACTCTGTCGTGTTAATTAAATCTGGTTTGGAGCATAAATAGCTTCTTATATTTCACATTATGGCTCAATGCTCGCATGAAGGCATGCCGATGCTTGTTTATGGCGTGTCATTGACTAAATTCTATTTGCTGTTCGAGCTCCATGAACTTAATTTACGAAACCACCTGCAACAAACATATAGCGGCGTCTAATTCGTGATAACGAGTCCAAAAGTGGCTTCCATGGGTTCTGCCCGCGCAGTGTGGCGCGATGTCTGTTCCTTCTAAAGCACCCCCCCCCCTCCCGCTAATTCGAAGTCCGCTTAATTCGGACAATTTTGTGGCTCCCTTCCAGTTCGAATTTTTTTTTATTAGTCACACATTTGTTAGTTTTCTTACGAGTTTCTGCTCGTAAGAAAACGAGCTTTTATAACAAAAGCTGGTAAATTAACGAGCTTTTGCTATATATTCTTATGAATTAATGGTGCTTATTAAGCATGTACCATAAATAAGAACCTAAAAAATTAATATGAATTCTTACCAAACACCTTGTACCTCTTGGCAGCCTTTTCTTTGTTCCGGTGGTTTTGCAGATTGCGGTGCAGTTCTGAGCCAGCGACTGTCAGATGAGTACGAAAACGCCCCAATGTGAAGAAAACAGGCGCATTTAAATGGAATCAAGGTCGTAATTGTTTCTGCGATTGATGCTAATAAGCAGGAAAAGTTGTCCTTGACTCCACGACACAACCACTCCGTGTAAGCGCTGTGTTCCGCGTTAGCATTTACTTCGTGTAAGAGACATTGCACAGGTTAAGAATCACGCAATGTTCGGAACTCGCCAGATGGGCAATTCTTCGGGATGACTGCAAGACGGTTCAAATTCTTTTGCAGTTGCCTTCTAAATGTGAAACAAGCACATGTAGTTACTTCCGAGGAACTTGCTGTTCGCGACACATGTAGGGCAGCAAAATGTTTGTGCCAGGGCCCAGAAAAACAGTATGTACAAACAGCCCAGCCTACATACATGGTGTCCCAGCTATTACGCAGTACGATTTAAGAAAAGAGGAACGGCGCTATGCGAATCAAACGTAATACATATTCTTCCAAGTACATTTGAGCAGCCACTACTATTTCGTTTATGATAGTTTATTAATTAGTCACAATTATATTTGTAACTCTACAAGTAGTCACCTAATTATTAAAACGTCAATGCGGCATATGTCGGCATGTTGAAATGACACCAACTGTGCTACTTTCAACGATGTACTAATTGCGTGCTCATTTTTTCGGTTGATAAGAAAAGCCGGTGAAATCTGAGAAGTGACAAGTGGCTAGACTGTTCCGCGCCTCAAAAAGCAGCGCCCTGAAACAGGCTCACTGTGAGGTATCCAGTATCAGTGAAAATATGCAGAAAGGAAAAAACGCGGATCGCCCTATCTGCCTGTCCCCGGTCGAAGAAACGTGGCTATGATCTTACCGAGTCATGCCTTAAGAACAGCGCTCCTGTCGCATTATAAAAAAAAACAGTTGGCCTTGAGATATGGTTAATGATAGCGGCGTACAAACGAGCCGCAGGAATCCCTGCGAAATCGCCACGCACGTTGTTGTTTCCCGACTCAACGCTTCCAAAGCGCGGAACGCTGTTTCTGGCAAGGGACAAGAGGCAAAGCGGTTGCTTGCAGTAAGCTGATTTCGAGGCGCTGCTTTCTTTTGCGAGTGGGAGCACAGTCAAGTGTTATTTTTCAGATATTGCGGATTTTCTTTATCAGCCGGGAAAAATATGTACGCGATTCATACGTTGCTGAAAATGGCGCAGACAGATGGCATTTGAACATGCCTACATATTCCTCATTGACATTTGGGTAGTTAGGTGAGTACTAGTGGAGTTGCAAATATAATAATGACTAATTAATTGATTCTCATTAACGAACAAATTATAAGTGGCTGCTCAAGTGTACTAGGAACAATATGTACTAGGTCTTGTTAACGTAACGCGGTTCCTTTTTTTAAATCAGGCTGCGTGATAGCTGGAACACCCTGTATGTGAGCACATCTTGCGTCACAATGCCAAGCCCACAGTCTTGTCGTGCAAGCTCACTCGCACTTTGTGATTTTACTTCCGTGTTTCGCAGGATATCGTTGTGCTTCAATGCACACTCGAACCAGAGTGTTAACTCACATCGAATCTAAAACAAAATCCTTTGCACAAGTTAGGGCCCAGCCAGCAGGAAGCGCCGTTAATCTTAAACTCGTTGCGTAGCTCCTTGCGTTTTAAATGCGAATGCATTTCTTAGTCGGGCTATGTCAGGCATCCGGCGTTGTCCGGCGTTGTCCGCGCGCCGGCAGGTGTTATCTCTCCGCTCTCACTCCCTCTCCCGTAGCCAACAGCTGCGGGCGCGCGCGCTTATCCTCGCCCCTAGCAACCGGAACATGTGGTGCGAGAGATTGTAGGAGAGGGTAGGTGCAGTGCTTCGCCGCTCCTTCTCTCGCCGTTCGTTCTTTCTCCTCCCTGCGCCTCACTCTCGACCACGGTGTAAGAATAATAATTTAGGTGTGGACACTCCGCCCCACAGCGCGTCCAGATAATGTTCGGCGCTTTCGGTTCATCTGAGCCCCCCACGCCGCAGCGCCCCGCACGCAACTGCGGTAGCGTCCGTAACAGCGTTGCGTACGAGAGAACACCGTCGAGGCAACGGTGGCGTTCGCCGCACGTGGAGTTTTTCAGTCGCGATAAACGCGGCATGCGTTTCTAGCTTTAGCTGCTAGCGTGCACGATGTTTCAAAAAAAAAAAAAACAGAGAGAAAAAAGAATCGTGCGTCTGCCTCGTCGCGCTCGGTTCCTTAGGCCCCCCTCGTCGCAGCGCCCCTTCGCTTTATTGTCACGAGTCTGCGGCCGACGCATGTACTAAAACCGAACATTATCTGGACGCGCTCTCCATCGCGGCGGGTGGAGAGTGTCCACACCTAAATTAGTTTTCTTACACCGTGCTGTCGACCGTTCGCTGGCTGGGCGCCTTTCAAGGCAATGGCAGAAGTCGGTGTCGGCGCAAGAAATGCATTCGCATTTCCTCACGATTCCCTTCGGTGAGGTGGGGGCATTTTTTTCGAACTGCATTACATGCAAACGTGAACGCTCTGGTTGCAAGTGTTTCACCTGTCAAGTCTATTATGAGAATTCCATACTATATAGCCACATTACTTACAATGCCACTTCTCTTCACGTACTTTGCCGGGCAGTCGTCAGGCGGACTTAATGGTTTCATATCTGAAAAGGAGCGATTTACTCGCAGGTTAGAATAATTCCAAGGAATTGTTTCTGCAGCTGAAAAAACATTTAGTAAAAGCTCTAATAAGTCTTAGTTTTGTTCGACTTCGAATGTACTGACAATTGTTCTTAGGGTGCACACAGAGCTGAAAATATTACCTGTTTGTGTTACGTTCTCCATTTCATTTGTTTTAAACGAATCTGAGGGGGGGGGGGGGGGGGGGGGGGGGGGTCAGTTTTTGCTGACTGCCTCGGTAATTTTTGACCTTAAAGGGGTTCTGCAACATTTTTTCGAAGTAGTCACTGCATGGCTTCATCAAAGGAGTTCGTTGTCTCACGAATCTACTACCGGAAACGTTTTGGAATCCGTCAATATTAATGAGAACTAATGAACCATAATGCCAAGAAAAGTCTGGGGGATAATATTTGTAGTAATTAAGATATAAATGTAAAGAAAGTAAAGTGGATGACAAGATAACTTGCTACCGGCAGGGACCCGAGCCTGCAACCTTCGAATGTTCCGGTGCTCTACCAATTGAGCTACGGTGGTGGTAATCCCCCATCCACATTATTGGGTATATCTCTGCATTTAAACCAGCGAGTGTTAGTGCCGACTTACTCCATTGGTAGAGAGCATCGGAAGGGTAATTCTAAGGTTGCATGTTTGGTCCCTGCCGGTTGCAAGTTATCTTTTCGTCCACTTTATTTTCTTCCCAGTTACATCATAATTAATGCATATAACACCCCCTATAGACTGTCCTTGACATTATTGTGTGCAAGTTCACATTAATATTGCGTCTAAAAATGAAAAACGCGCTCTTGAAGCTCGCCTTATTTCCTTCATTCATAGCGAGGGTCTCGTTCTGGCAGACTTGATGCCATCAGGATTATTGGTTGGTTGCCAGATCGTAAAAACTTCATGTGCTACGTGCACAAGGGGGGCAAAAAGCTACGTCTGTTCACCAGCGCGCGTCAGGAAATTGGGCACTTTCGTTTCTTTTTTCTTCGAACATGCCACAAACAATTACAGTGCCTTCACGAGTGAGGGCGTGGTCACGTCGTGGCATCCCGCGGCGTCCGCGGTAATGCATCTCACGTTGCTCAAATCAGCCAGTGGCCGTAAACATTGTGTTTATGGCAAGGTCATATGGGTTCGTGGCATCATTTTTCTAGAAAAGAGACGGTGATTTGTAGCTAACTTTGGTAACTAATTGTAAATTGCACGAGGAGAGCTGTTGTGTAATGTTTTGCTCACATGACCTGAGGAAGCTCGACTCTGCGTTTTCTGACCATGCTGGAAAAGTGTCTCAGGGCACATTAACACAACAGCCAGAATAACTTATTTGTTGTCCATTATTTTTATGCATCGCAGACCAAGCAAAGTAAAAGTAAACGCAATGGCTGAATGGAAGCAAGCTCAGTCGCCCTCATAGGTCGTTGCCATGAGCGTGACAGCTATCGCAGCATGACGCCAAATAAGAATTTCGTATTCGTCGCTGAATACTTCGGGCATAAATCGATTATAGTGTGCTGCCCTCGCCATTCAGAGTTTTTTCCTCGTGCCCGTCTTATAAAACGTGATGTCGTGATGTTACTGTTAACTACGTATCACAGTTGATTTCAGCAGCATTACACCAGCCCATGCTCCAGCCATTTGGGCAAAGACAAAAGCTACATTGAGATAATGCCTTATACTAGACTAGAGCCTCGAAAAGCTAGCATCGTTGCAAGGTACAATTCGCTTATAAAAATCGTGCATGCGCATCTTGTAGCTTACAACGATGACAGAAGTAACAGAACGCTTGGTGCTTCAAAAGAGAGCTTGTCTTTTCTTGTGTGGTGTAGCGCCACCGCGTAACCTGTAAGTAAGGAGGCCTGCACGTCGTAGCATGCCACTATGCCACCCATCAATTCACCGGCATGAAACACTAAGAGACCTCTGCATACATGGACAGACGTCAGAGATTGTTTCCACGTAACTTTTTCCTCTTCGCTCTCTCTTTCTCTCTCTGAGAGCCTTGTGTAGCCTCATCTCCGCCGTAGGCATTTAGCACGTTGAATATACACCGGCCGGCAGAAATCTGTACTGATTAAAACTGCACCGCACCTACTGTTACCGTAGCCTATGAAGTGGCTATATGCCGTTGCGCACCTGATCCCGAGGTTGTCGGTTCAATTCCGACCTTATTCCTGTGGGCTTCAAATACAAAAGTGCTCGCGTACCCGCTCTTTTGTGTACGTGTTAAGGATCCTAACAGAAAGAAGAAAATGATTGGTTGTATTTCTCGGCGTCAAGTCTCATAATGAGATGGCGGATCTGGCATACCACTCTTATTTAGGCCCTAAGTAAAGTTAAGTTATTAAGCGTCATTTATTCTTCCGTGCACTGCTGTCGTTGATAGCACTTAAATGACCCGCCTGGTTTCCAGGCTCCAATTTTAATTATTGGACATACCTTCCATATTCGCGACATACCTGCAGGTACACACAATCCTTTGATACAGACCCCAGTTCTTTTGATGTATTCTCCGTCTTCGTTTTTATTGAGGACAAGCTGTCAACGCAAAAGACAGAGAAATTCAGAGTAACATAATATTGTTATAACTATAGCGTAAAGAGGCACTACGTGGAAATAACAGTTTAGACAACAGTGACAAATAAGTACTCGAAAACGTCGAAAAATTCAACATTCCCGAGAACGGCATTATATTTATCGAGATATAAAACTAAATGTTTAGGAAAGAAAATCTGACTCCAGCGGGAAATTTTGGTACTAGATTGATGACGTAAGGCGTCCTCAGTAAAATTCTATCTATAATATTGGACTACACATGATAGAAAATTTATTGTAAAGTACTGACACCCGAAAGTGACATACTAGCTATTCTATTCAGAGAGAAAATGTGTTTCTGATATTAACCAAACGTAGTGTACAAACCCGCATTGTGAGTACGATTCCCACCCGGCAACAGTCGCCAATCTATGCGGAAACGCGATCTGGCTACGATGTATTTCAGGACACCATTTCTTCACAACTACGACGGCGACGCAAGTGACCGAAACATCTGGTCGCTATCGCGCACGTTTTCCGCTATTTTCGATAACGCGTAGTGCTTCGTTGGCTTTACTTGATGGTGAAACTAACTGCAACTACGAAAAAAAATGGCGCTTATATGTCGGCGCGTTTTCTGAATGCGCTCTTGTGGTTTAGTCATGTTTTGCAAGCATTTGTTGGACAATAAACTGTAACGCTATCGTTATGGCACTGAAGAGTGGTGAGAGCGCCGTTTACTGCGTTCAGAGCCAGGAAACTCGGATTTTTCTAAGGGCACTTGACACTATTTTTTTTTCAGAACAAGACCAGCGTTGCCGGCTTATATTGGGATGGTGAAGATTCACATCGACCTAAAAATACTTAATAATAATAATAATAATATCTGGGGTTTAACGTCCCAA
Organism: Rhipicephalus appendiculatus; assembly: GCA_030522465.1. NCBI lineage: Eukaryota > Metazoa > Arthropoda > Arachnida > Ixodida > Ixodidae > Rhipicephalus > Rhipicephalus appendiculatus. Next base: position 8,423 of record JALIZH010007224.1, read on the forward strand.
AACCACGATATGATTATGAGAGACGACGTAGTGGAGGGCTCCGGAAATTTCGACCACCTGGGGTTCTTTAACGTCCTCCTAAATCTAAGTACACGGGCCTTAAACATTTTCTCCTCCATCAAAAATGCAGCCTGCCGCGGCCGGGATTCGATCCCGCAACCATCGGGTCAGCAGTCGAGTGCCATAACCACTAGACTACCGTGGCGGACCTAAAAATACTTGTCTTTCGCGTTCCTTTAAAAAAAGGCATTGTAACTTGGTCAAAACTTACAGCACACAGTCTTCCGTCACCCAGACGTGCTTTGACCGAGGTTTTCGTGGTTAGGTTGTAACATGTGGCGGTGCAGTTATCTGATACATTCAGCTGCGGCAATGAAGCAAAAATAAGGCACTATTAGCTTTCTGCGATACCTTTTGTGAGCTCTATGAATGTGCAATGGCATTCGAAGACGCGTCTGGGACTGAAATACTCGCGTCGTGTACCAATGATTGCACCTTCATTTAGACTCTTCAAACTTATCCTAACGACCACCTGAGCAGTCAGCCGCGCTCAACTTAATAATCTATAATATTACGTAACTTTCGCCCATTGTTAGTATATGTTCAATTTCACCTCAGACGAGTCTGATTATCCGCGTCGTTATTACAGCTTATTTTGATAACTGGCATCAGCGCATGTGTGGTATTAGTCAGTTTACATACGCAGTTGTTCGCTTGCTACAGCCAGCTGTACAAAAATTAACGTGCGCACTGTAGTTTTCGAGTGTTTGTGTCTGATAAAAGAGAGATAGAGGGGGAGGGTGGTGGAGTGGAAAGGCTCACAGTGCGAAATACTTATAGATGTAACTTTGCTTAAGACGCTATTGAGTATATGCAAAGCTGTACTGCAATCACAGATTCGGTTATTACTCATTCACTATGCTTGCATATTACACGTCATAAAGCTGAACTTTGCGGACCATTGTCTTTCGGCACACCTGTGTAAATTAAATTGTGTCGTAGGTTCCGAAGGTGAATCACTATGCGAAGAGATGCTTCAAAATCTTCCTTTGTACGATGTGACATTTAGCACTCATTATAGGCTGTAATTGCATATCACGTGTATAGTGGATGATCATCTAACAGACAAAGATATCACAAAGACATGTATTTCGTTTATGCTATTTAAAAAAACCGTGATGCATACTTTTATTCCAGAGGGCGCCACTCCTGCAATCTACAGTCTGAGAAACAGAAGTGTCGTCTGACTCTTTTTTTTTTTTTGTGCACTGACTTGCCACGTACATGACTCTCTTTCAAGAGACACGTGGACTCTGTTTCGAGATCATTTTATACGCTCTCTTCGTAGAGTCATATACCCAAAAGAGAGTCAATACACCGCAAGTCAGGACTTGCCGGAAAGAGTCACACATATATACTATTTCTTTAAATGCAAACATTTCTTAGCAAACCAAAGGTACTTTGACCATTTCTCTTCATTTAAATATCTATCTAGCCACCCACGTCTGATTGCTGTCGGGGTTGCCTGCCTTACTTGATATAAACCGAAATTGGCATAGGATCATATGATTCTAGATGAACATGTCTTACCGGTCAATACATGAATGAACGCCACAAACCTGCCTCGTAAGTCATCGAATAAATTACCCCAGCCATGTGTGGCACATACCCGCATACCACGGGCCATGGTACGCGGGTATGTGCCACAGGTGATTTACAGTTTGTATAAACCCAGTACCAGTGAGAACACACATTGGAAATACTAACGCGATAGAGTTAAGGAGCCCTTGTCGCAGCAAATCTAGTGCCAGTGCCGGCGGCATTTTCGGTAAGGAAAAATTCCAATGTGCGCCAAGAATGAAAATCGTGTTTCAAGCCGGAATCGAATCCAGGCATTCTGCATTGCAGACAAGCATTCTACCACGGAGCCACGCCACGTCTTGAAATTGCTTTGGAAAAACACTCGATACAGGCGTCATGTCGGGGCAACGTCAGTTGTGGTTGCCGTGTTCGCTATCCACTTTTATAACAAAGTAATAAGCGTCACATATCAACTCTTACGCCTCAGCAAGCTATATTCAAGCGTTACTCGACCACGAAGAAATACGCTAACGCACTGTACGTATCACATGCCATCATCGCAACATAGCGCGCACTTCGTTTCTATAAAATTGACGTCTGTGCCCTAACGTGAGCGCGGAAGTTACGTCGGACTATAAGCTACCCTTTAAGCGCCCGTGTAGTCAGTGTAACTGGTAAGCCCACGATATGCGCGCACCAACTACACTGACAAAAACACATTGGTCCACCTCGTAACGCTTGGCTCAAGGCCGAAAAATAAAGCATAGGCAAATACTTGCTGGCTGCTTTTCATAAAAGCGCTTCCGACAATACGTGGGATCTGCCTGAACTTGTTCCCCTTAGAGTATAAGCAAAAGTGCCGGGGTCTTGTACTTTGAGAGAAGGCTTGATAAGAGCGTGCTGTTCTGCTCCTCAATCCTGCCCTAATTACAGGTTGTGAGTTGGAGGATCCCTAAAGCTTTGATCTAATGAACCATCTATCTTGATGGAAACATTACAAGCGTAACCCATAAGGTGGGTCAGCGTGCTTAGAAACTCGCCAATAATTTCAAATAACAAAAATAGATAGATAGATAGATAGATAGATAGATAGATAGATAGATAGATAGATAGATAGATAGATAGATAGATAGATAGATAGATAGATAGATAGATAGATAGATAGATAGATAGATAGATAGATAGATAGATAGATAGATAGATAGATAGATAGATAGATAGATAGATAGATAGATAGATAGATAGATAGATAGATAGATAGATAGATAGATAGATAGATAGATAGATAGATAGATAGATAGATAGATAGATAGATAGATAGATAGATAGATAGATAGATAGATAGATAGATAGATAGATAGATAGATAGATACGCTCAAAGTCGCCGAAGGTCATTAAGAAATGCCTCTCATTTAAGACTCAGCTACTCGCATTCGCATAGTTGTGCTCATGTTATCGCAGTTCAAAACATAAAACATATCAGATATTTTATTGAGATCAGTTCACATTGGAAAATTGCCGATGTTGCTTTTGAACAAAGACAAAACACTTGATCAAACGGACGTGTTTCAATTCATATTTTCGTCAGTAAACCTTAAACCTTCTCAACAAAGAAGTTTATGAAAAAGTAGTCAAATGCATAGGTACTGAATTAATTACCTTTGAATTCATCGCAAGCATGGGCCCCTTGCAATGATAGGCATAACGATCGGCCTCTAGAAGGAGTCGTAATAAGCACATAAGTATTCTTTGCATAATATTGTACTTTTTTGGAACATATATTACTAAAGCCTTCTTTTACAGTGTGAAGCATAAATGGGAAAATGACGGAAAACAGGAACGAGCGCTCGTTCCTTTTCGCGTCGCTCTGCCCTTTGTGCCTCGCGCTATAGCCCATAAATGCAATGGATGACCAAGTAGCCAAAACCGCTATTATACTTAACCTTCTTACATATATCGCTGACAAACAACAGCTCGGCATCAACAACAACAAAACATGCGAGGTTTTTAACAGCGGAGCTGTTCAAGCTCGAAGAAACTCCGTTAGTCGCGAACAAAAAGTTTGCGTAAAACCGGCACGCATTCTCTACGCCTTCTTCTTGATCTTCTACTTCGCTCCCAGAGCACGTACGCCGATTTGTCTGGAGTGAGACGTAATAACGCTGACGGGTGAGAGAAAAAGTAAAGAGAGTGAAACACAGAAAGAAAAAGAAAGAAAGATAGCTAGAAATACAGAGAAAGAAATAGAAACCAAAAAAGAAAAACGTAGAATAAAATAGAAAGAAAACGAAAGAGAGAGAAAGGCATAGAGAGACAAAATAGGAAGAAAGAGTAAGCGCGAAAGAAAGAAAAAGCGAGAAAGAGAGAGAAATTGGTAAAGAGAAAAAAAGGAAATAGAAATAAACAGAGACAAAAAAGGAGATGGAAAAAACGGAGCGAAAGCGACTGAAAGAGGTGAAAGAGAAAAAAAAATGAAGATAAATTGGAAAGGCTACAAAGCTCCGCAGTTCCTTCAGGCTTGGCACTACTAGTGCTAAGCTTCCTTAATTTTTTTTGTTTTTTTTTTTACCGTCACGCCTGTTCCTTTTCTTCTTTATTTTTGTTATTAAAGACGATAGTCTTTCTTGGGATACTTCAGCGCAGAAATTTTGGTCTGTCTGTCTATCTGTCTGTCACCCGATTCAGCCACTCAGCCATTCGGCCAAAGTTTAACTAGTTGCTGAACGCCCAGCCACCTTGAACTGGTGTTCGCGTTCATACTTGTGAGCATTTTCGATTAAAAAGCAAATATTAAGCAATCTGAGGCGCAACATCAATACATAAGTAACAGGTCATGTGTTCCTTTATTAGAAAATACATAGATACATAATTCCAAAGACCCTAGTGTTTGTGTAGGCTGCGCCGAAAATGCGACGCTGCGTATGAACTGCGACTCTATGCACGAAAAAGCCTTCTGCCGACGATATGGGGCTGCCGCTGGCAGTGGCCCTGGGTTTCAATCTCATGCAGCGCCTCCTCTATTTTATCAATGCCAGCCAGCTGCGGCCGATTCAACATGGAGTAGGTGCTGTCTCAGGCAAGGCAAAACATAGTAGTACGGCCGGCACAAGACTATCGTCTTTCGACGACATTTGTAGCGAAGCACGCGGATACGCGGCCAATTTTTTTGCAGGCGATCGCATGTTAAAACCTACTCCTGGCATTGTAAGGCTGGCGTGCAAAGGTGGACACGAGTACGACGAAACGGGTATCGCGAACTCCGCCCATTGTCGTTCTGTACTTGCGCCTATATTGTTTGCAAGCATATATTTTCACGCTGTGAACCGTAAAAACATGTCCAACTTTCAGGCTTCTTTAAAAAAAAGGATTTTTATGATTTCACCTACCTAGCGCCGGGATTGGAACACGAACCGTCGTGGTGGTTTTGTTGTCGCATTTCCCGTTGTAGCAGGTGCCCGCAAGTATCTCTCTTCCTTTATCGATATGACTAACTGAAAGCTAAGACAAAATACAAGTTAATTTCACCAGTCAAGCATCTCTGACCGCAATGGCTCCTCACCGGTTGAATTTTTTCTAAAGCCGGGTATCGCTGCTGAATCAAGGGTATAAATTGCTTTAAAAGGCATGTGCCGTTCCGAAGAACGGTAGCTTTTATTTCTATGTCAATTGTCAAAGTTGACGTTGTCTTCACTTTTGCTTTATGGGCATGTGGCATTTTTTTTTATTAATACCGCATCATCCGCATGAAATAGATGTATGGGCATGAGGAGAACCCCCGCTGCTAGTTTTCATAGTTATCTTGAAATAACCGCACCAATTTTGGCTACCTCAATCCCCATGCCATTGGTTTTATTTACTTGAAATGATATTTCATTCTTCATTGAAGTACAAGAGTCAATAAAGTGTAAACCGTAATTATAGCATCTATTTAAGATACAGCAATGCCTATGACCAAACAGGTGACAGCCTTTCTACGGCGCTACTAAAATACCGTGAAACCAACTAATCGGGGCGACCGCCTGCAGACTGGATGTGCTCCGCCAAACGTGCTTGTGATTCTGTCTCTCTCTTCTCGTCTCCCTTCTCGCCTCTCTATCCTTCTCCCCCAGAGCAGGGTAAGAACCGGACGTGCGTCTGGTTAACCTCCCTGCATTTTCTTGCTTCTCTCCCTCTTTCTTTCTTCTTTTTTCTTAGTCAGACATCATTCCGTAAGTGTATTATTCATTGCTGTATTTCATTGATTTTATAACAAAAGCAACGAATTGATAAGACGCGTTTTTTTTAGCCCCATCAATATCTTGCTAATCATAAACTGTACAGAGCACCACTGTCACCATCGCCAAGGAAACGGAGAATCAAGTAACCGCCAGTCACATTCAAACAGCGCCTTTTTTTTTTCGCACATAATAGTCTTTTACTGCACATAATAGGACGACTAGGGTGAGCGTTTGTAGTTACCTAGCATTAGTTGAGTTTGTAATTATGTGTTATTAGTCATGTACGTTGTTAGTTTTACATATGTCTTACCATGCACAACGTTCCGTTCGGTACGATGCCAGTTCCTTCCACCCAAGGGCTTAACGGAGGGTTTAAACTGTTGGCACTTACTGGAAGGGTTACAGTAGACAGTATAGTAGCTTTTCGGGCATAGATGTCGATAAGAATAAACAGGTTTAGCTTGTCAGTACGCAAATTGCCCTTTACGGAGCACCGGGTTACGCGAGACTGCAGGATACATGGCTACAGCATATTTATAGCAACGGTGGTAGCTGCACATTAATCCCTTCTCCCTAATAGGACTGCGAATGGCAAGAATTTATCTCTTCGTTAGAACCCAGTTCACAAGAGGATCTTCAGTGAAGTAATGACAATGGAACCAGGATAGGATACGGTTGGTAACAGTGCATGCTGTCACTGGTTCTCGTCTGCCGCAAAATTTGACTCTAAGAACGTGGCTGTTGACGGAGACGTCTCCGGTAATGTCTGTACTGCGTAAAGGGTAAAATGTATACAGACAAGCTGAACTTTTGATGGTGCGTGTACACGTTACCGCCGTTGAGGGGTTACTCAGTCGGGAAATGTCGTTTACGTGACTGTCTTCAGCTGACTCTTCGCATGTGCAATTCTTCACCACGGAGGCCTGAAAAAATCAGGAAGGTTAAACAGGGGCTATAAATGTAGAGTTTGGGGGTTCGGCACACAGCTACTCTCTTACGCCATCAAGCTTTGAAGAAAATTCAGCAAAGTTTCTAATCCAGCTAGTTGGAATTCCTCTTTTCAGCATATAGTATAGAGAGAGAGAGTCGAAGCGCGATGGTACGAGAGACACGACGACGACACTATCGAAAATGCGCTAACTTTCACTAAATGCTGTTAAGCAAGTTGTACGACGATCTACAAAAGAAAAGTTATCATACTCGGCAGTCCGCTGTCGCAAGTGTACAACTGCGAACCGAAAGTTGGCGTTACAAACACAATTCCTAAGTATGTAGACTATAGAACAAAATATTTGCGGCCACAAATGAGCGATATGTTTTCACAAGTCTTTGCACATGTTGCGCGTTTACTTACTTATAGAAATGAACTTTAACTTGAACATAATGTAGGTTGTTTACTGCACCGTTTGATTCAAATAACTTTAGGTGAAGGTGTTTCAAATGCAAAAGATGTGCTACGATCCGTGGCCTGGCGAAGAAACATTGACTAAATTTTACCGCCAGTGGTTCATTGCCATTCGCCCTAAATCTAGATTTGTTTTGCATACAGCGCTGTCGTGAAACTCGCTAATTCATGTACTGAGTGTCAGAACACAATACTTATTCACCCCAATTCTTCCCCTCGTGTTTCTCGATAACAACGCTTGTCAGTGTGCATTGTAATGATAGGAGGCGAAATAAACATACAGAGAAACAGCGAGGCTAGCTACCCTGCGCTGGGACAACGAGGTAAGAAGAAATGATAGGAAATTACTAAAGTGAATATACCGTAAGATGTAGAGCTTCATGGCGAGAGCAGAGCTTCATTATTCGAAACGGAGAGTAAAGTATTCGACTTTCCATGTCATCCCAATGTAGTATTATTCGACTGATATTCAGTTTTGTCTCGAAAGTTGCTTTTCGCCACCCAACCCTCCTTTATGGCACGTACCTAGCTTAGTGGCGCATGCCTTAATTGTTCATGTCGTTTAGCACGTCGAGTCCAGCCATTATAAATGATTAGCGGTGTATTTGCACATCATCATTAACGGTATATACCTCGACGAAGCGCGCAGCGTCTCGGCATATAGAGACATATGGTTACACCAGGCCCGTAGCCAGAAAATTTTTTTCGGGAGTGGCCCACATGTTGAAAACCTTAAAAACCCTCTAATTTCATTATTTTTTCTCGGTAAAACACGCCACTCAATCCGAATTTCGAGGGGCCCAGGACCCTAGCCTCCCCCTGGCTACGGGCCTGGGTTACACTACCCAAAAGTTTCGATTCTATAAGCGCTGTCCGCCGCAGTGGTGTAGCGGCTACGGTGCTCGGCTGCTGACCCAGAGGTCGCGGGTGCGATCCCAGCCGCGGCGGTCGCACATTTCGATAGAGGCGAAATGGTAGAGGCACCATTTCGCCTCCGAAAAATTCGTCCTAGTCCGGGGACCCGGAGGCTAAGAAGATTTTTTTCTTTCTGAGAAATCCGTACGGATTTCCTTGTGGCTTCGTGCTACAAACGGGTGGTTGCCTATTTTCCCTTTCTTAAACTCTCTGCCACCTTGCGGGATTCCGCAGAACTAATTTGCATTACTTGCGTCCATGTGCTTCGAGTTGTCGATGAATTCGCCCTCGCGCTGCCAATTGTTAACTTTCTGGTTAGCTCAATTGGTAGAGCGACCGCCCCGGATAGGCGTTGGTCCCGGGTTCGAACCCCGGATCAGCACGAATTTTTCGGTGACTAAGAAGCTTTTCTTTCTGAGAAATCCGCACGGATTTCCTTGTGGCTTCGTGCTACAAACGGGTGGTTGCCTATTTTCCCTTTCTTAACCTTTTCCGCCACCTTGCGGGATTCCGCAGAACTCATTTGCAAGAATATAGTCAATAAAATTACACCATCTCCCACTAAAGGAAACCATGAGGGGATGCGAAGCAGCGTTGGGGGTGCTACCAAGTTTCCGTTTACGTTCACTCGGCCATCGAATGCCAAGCGTCGGCGTCGAGCTACCGCTTCCGCACAGAGACAACGCGAGTCTGCGGCGAGGGTAGCGGGGCTTTCGAGACAACTGCAGCGTCCGGGGAAACCTCACGATTCAAGCGAGATTTCCTCGACCGAGCGCACGCGCTTATATGAAACGTGGGAGGGAGAGGAGGGAGTGGGCTTACAGGCTGCAGCGCGGGGGGAGGAGAGGAGAAGGCGACCGAACGCCTGCGTAAACGCCCGCGTAAAGGAGGAGAGTGCGGCAGCGTGGGGGAGGAGGAGAGAAGGCGACCGAACACTTGCGTAAAGGAGGAGAGTGGGAGAGAGTAGTAGGCGCATGCGCAATAAGGGTGGTGAGGACGCACACCACCACCGGATTGAGCTCGGCTCTAAGATGCTTCGCACCTAAAAACCAAAAAAGGCGTGCCTTCGTAAGCGACAAGCAAGACGCGCAACAGCTCGCAGTGACTGACGGCTCTGCTGGTGGTCACGGTGGGCCTATAGGTAGGCGAACGCCCTAGGCCGATGCCGTTTGGGATCCCGTGCAATTAAGCTCGTCGTACAGCACTTAATTTCGCCAACATGATTGACATTTGTATTCTGATGTCGTCCATTAATATACGCAATTAGCTCAACCCTGATGTGAAGAAAACAACATGCTGCATGAGCCGCCTTAAGCTGCCGCGGCCGGTGACGCTGTTTACAGGCGAAATGTGTGCTCGCATCGGCACGGTCGGGGCTTCCGATCTCGGGAGTGGTTTTGCAACTGTGCTTTGATGATAGATACATTTTAGACATCATTTCATTTAATTAGGAATGACATTGTGTCAGAAGCAAAGTGTAGTCATTATTTTTCTTCGTGAGTTGTTTCACTCACTTCATGAGCGGTGATACAGGCAAATGTCTCAGTTGCTTTTGCCACGGTGACGCGTGGCGACCCGCGTCAATTCATGCAACGTGTAGTGGGTACGCGCCCTCCATAGGAACGTGACGCGATGCCTACCACGCGCTGACGCATTATATAATGCGCATGTGGGGCAAGGGCTTAGGACGAACGTTAATGCAGCGCCCCGTCTCCCGAAGTATTTTCTGCCACATGACAATGGAATGACGTAGAGTTCTCCAATTGAGCATGTCATGAACCGTTTCTTGGGCTTGATATTGCAAGTAGCCTTGGACACCGGTATAGGTCGATTCACGAGATTACACATCTCTCCTAACGGGTTATTTGCGGAAAAAAAAACCACTCGCACGCATATCAATTAGCTGTCTTTTTTAAACCATGCTCAATATGACAAATGTAAGACATTACTGCAAACATTTTTTTTTTAATCTGTGCCTGCTCTATCTTCCTATTTCTTTATCTTTTTTACGAGCCAGCCCTTCGCAGACTTAGGCAAGCGTGGTTTTTGGAATGCCGGCTATGTCTAGACGATTCAGCTTTTGCAGAAATACTGAAATTGGCAAGGTGGTGGCGGGAGGACTTTCTGATAGCGCTGGACCTATGAGAAAGAGCTGATCATACGCCGCTAAATGTGCATGCGGAAGATAGCATGTCACTATTTCAAAGGTCGTTGTTGACCAGTTAGGAATAGCTAGCGTGGTAAGGGGAGCGGCGAGGACTAAGTGGTAACGATCCACATCGAGGTCTTCCACTAGCATATCCTCACCCACGCCACCAATCGCGACATTCAATTACTTATGCCTATTTCTGCCTGCAAATGATGGAAGATTTATTTGGTCAATAATTATCGCCTTGATATTCACAAGCTGCGCACCTTTAGGATGTTTGCGCTTGCGGCCGGCCACACAGAGCACCACCAATGCCTTCAGCGTGGTTCCGTAGCAAATGGGACATTTGTGGCAAGCCTTTCATATTGCTTCAAAGCATTCATCCAAAAACAATACATCCATGATATTTCAGTCTCCGTGTTTTCTTTCAGAAACCACGCCAGGACTATTAAACCTTTCCCAAATAGCAACAATTGAAGTGAGATGTTTATCTGAGTCAACAGCAACTACTAAAACGACCGCGTGGTCTTCTCCTGGGTACTAACTCAATTATACACACTCCATTGGCCCTATTCTATAAAGTAGGAGCTGTTTCATTTGCCCCCGGAGGTTTCACATGCTCTCCTATGCACACCACATTCCCCAGAAAATGTCCTCAACGTTTTCCGATATCGTCATTTGAGCTCCATTTTGAACCCTACAGTATCAAGTGATATCGAATGTCCAAACAGATGCACCCCAGAACGCGACACTTGGCGGTATTGCAGTGACTGACCATTTCATTGGTAGTGAATTCATGTGATTGCTGTTCACACACACACACACACACACACACACACACACGCACACACACAAATGGGCCACGCGTGGCACTTAGTCTACTCATGAACTGCCAAGTACGCGTGGTTTCTGAAGTCCTACTGACACGTGACACAACATTCGTTGTAACCGGTGCACTATATATACACGGCGACGTTCTTTAGCCTTGCTAAAGTGCGCCTGCTGATTCACAGGAAAGAGTCATTTACCATGGTGGTGAAAACGGAACCGTGGTTAAAATGTTTGTATTTTGCAACTATAAGTCAAAAAAGATAAAAAATAATAGAAAACTTACATCATGTTGGTTTGTAATGTAGGAAATCTTGCAGGGCTTGCTGACAGCACCCGGGTTTGAGATCGGGCCAGTTGGTACTACCTCATTCTCAACGATTCCGTGTGCTACAAGTGCGTTTAAGGCAGAAAGCTGCAAAAAGTGTCATTAGGAATTAGGGAAACGCTTCTGTCGTGAGCTACCTTTTCTTTGTGTTGCGATCATTTGACATTGGTGTGGAGGAGACACATGCAACAAGGTTGTATACGTGAGGCGAAGTCCATTGTCCAGACGCGAAATTTTCGCGCATAAAGAGAAACACCCGAGTTGTCTTAAATGTTCGCGTCTCTAAGAAACAAAAATGCCCTACTCTCTATACACGAATTTCACATGGAGGCAGCCATTTTAAAGCGCTTAACCACCGCAGCGCCATCTAGCGTTTGCGATGTTTAGCCGCCCCGCCGGAGTGCGGGGTTCTCCGGTGGTGTACGCAGCGTGTACGCTCAGTTCACAAGATATTGCTGTTCTTCCGGCACACGGGCAAAACACGGCAACATTTCGCGAGTGTAAAGGCTCTATACTCGGCGACAACTTTTCTTGACAGCACTGTGGAAGCTACAGAACTAAAGCGCATGCCTTGCTACCGTGCCAAAAAAATAGTGCTTAAGCTTACCGATAATTTTCTCATTTACCATGCTGAAATAAATACTGCTTTATTCATTATGAGACTGAAAGAGTTGCGGGAAGCTGTAGGTAAAATACAATTATTGTTCACCTGGCAAGAATTCTTTCCTTTTCTTTCCATTTTTTACACAGCACCACCTTTTCAGCCCACCCGTTTTACAAGAAAACATGACGTCCGTGACGTAAGTGTGCCATCGCAAATATACTCTTAATAGGACACTGAAATGTACACTGAGCAATCTAAATGTTTGTCCCATTCATAATTTTCTTCTGTATGTTTTTCTAAAGACGTCAACGATGCGAGCGTGCAAAACCGAAAGCAACCGCACGCTGCTGTACTGCTTGCGGAGCAACACGAATGTGCGGAAGTTTCACCTCCGCAGCCTTCGCTCCAATGTCATGATAAGTTGTCGCCGAGTATAGTAGATAATCGCTAAGCTGTCAGCTTCAAGGTGGCTAAACCGGTAAGCAGCGGCTGCGCACGAGACGTTCCCGCGGCGGTGCCGACGACAGACGTAAGAGGTGAGTAAAATTCCAATGCAGTTCTTAAGCAGCACGTGTAAATTGGTAGTTGGTTTGTATGTTTTGTTATAGCTGGCATTGTGGAGTTCTGGGAATATACACTAGCGTTCACTTTAAGACAGCTCTCGAAGTAACACGTGGAACGTAAATGGAGTCGAGCGAACACGTACACCATTATCCAGCTGCACGTTAAGTGCGTGCATTAGTGCTTAAAGCGATTCTCTGGTTTCTTTCCGTGGCTATTCAAACCATTTGGTTCCGCTTGGCACGTTGCTAAACAAACTTCCCGTCACAAAGGGAGCTTAAACACCGACGCCTCTGCTGATTCATGTCGTCGCAGTTGAAAGCTTGCGGCCTCTAATCGTTGCGCAGGTAAAAAAAAAGTCACAGTTTTGCCACAAGGCAAAGCAATGAATGCGATAGCAACAAATTGGAATGTCAAGGGACGAATGGCAAGCAGTTCGAAACGTGCAGCGCGCTGCTCACGCACACATGACGCACGAAAACAACACGCACAGGACGAGAGAGAACTAACAACGTTCAAAGCTCGACACTTAACACGCTGCTCCAAAAAAAAAGAAAAGAAAAACGACGCACGAAACGTATTCACAGGTACAAACGAGCGCAAACTAACAAGTGTCACAGTTGTTACTTCGCTGTGTTTCAAAAGCGTGTTCTTTTCGCAATTGGGGCGACTGCCGCGAGCGAAGTGAGCTTCGTGCGCTCGGTAACTACAACGCAATCGTTCCGGCGAAAGCACAATTCTCCCCCCACCGCGAGATAAGCGCGCGCGCGCACGGGCGTCTACCCCCCCACGGGGCAAAGTGCGCGAGGGAGACGCACTTGCAACATGTCACTATCCGAAGGCATTTTAAATCATGTGCTGTGGCATAGAAATGAAGGATATTGATTTTATAAGAGAACAACTCTTGGCCAAACATTCTGTGTATTAATCGTCAGTTTGACATCGTTTTTTTTTTTTTTGGTGCCGATGATAAAGTATACCAGCACCCAAGCACAATCACAAGCTGTTGTGATAACTTGAAGAAATGGCCTTAAGTGCAGACCCCACATATAATATATCATTTTTTTCGAGAAGTCATACGAACTTAGAGAATTGAAGTAATTTCGAAGCAAGGTGCACTATGCATGCCTCGGATTCCAGTCTTTTAGGCTTCCGATAGTTGTTGGAATAGCCAAACACAGCGCCTTGGCTACCTGTCAACCTCTTCTCATCCGACATTTTGATTTTTCGGCAGCACATTTGCTTTGGCGCGTCGAAAAATCTAAATGCATTGACCTCTCACACGCCACGCAATGCAAAACAGCAATCCGCACACATTAGCGGCAATGGCCGGACGGCCGGATACGCGGTGGAGAGAGGGAGAGTAAAAAAAATGCATCTGCTCGAGGCTACGCTCCTCCTCTCCGTGAAAACGGTCTACAGGGTGATGTGACGGGAAAGGCAGTGAAGTTAACTGGAGCAAAAACATAAATATGGTTTGCAAGTTTGGCGGAGGCGGCTAAAAACGCGGGGAATAAAATGAAGGTGGCAAGTTCATGGCTAACTTTTTTATTACTTACAAGACGCTTCAGCAGTTATGCTCAGTGGCTGCCTAAGCACTTCTAGTCTGGACCTGAGATACTCCGGGAGGATAGGGTAGACTCCGGCAGGGCTAGGTGCTCGGAAATAGTGTTGACTTGACCGGAAATCAGCTTGAGTGCACTACAACGCTCACGCCTACATGCAAGGCGACGATGGCGGAATGTGTTGAATGATGTAGTTGGCTTGTTATTTTCCTTCAATTTATTTATTTATTTATTTATTTATTTATTTATTTATTTATTTATTTATTTCGTTACTTAGTTACTAACGCTGTCTCGGGCACTAGCGTTTTCCCGGCTAACGACAGAACCGGTCGCAGTTCAGGCGAAGATAATGTGCCAGCTTCACATATTGGGACTTTGCTAATGCCTATTGTTTCTTCAAATAAGTCACGAATATCTACATTTTCGAGGTAAGCAAACTGGGATTTTACACGTTTTTCTAGCAGTCATAAAATGAATGTTAGCTTCGCTATAACGAACAAGCCAAACAAAAAGAAAAACAGAACGTCTTTTAAGAGGTTCGCTAACATTTAAAATACTAGTACTCATAGAACTACAAGTTTTATAATCACAACATTGCTATAAGCTAAGTTAGCTCCAAATGGGAAAGCAGCAACGTTGCCTTGGTTGCGAGGCCTCCTACATCTCTATTGTTTACTATCCGCACAGGAACGTGCGACACGACAAAGCACAAGAACGCGAAGGTAAGCCTTACCGTAGAAGACGTAAAACATGGCAGTCCAAAATTTAACGCTGAGTGATTGCATTCGTATGAGCATGTTGTAAATATAGCGGAGCTATTTGCACTGTGGCTTGCTCTGCTGGACGTGATAAGTGCAGTGCGGCTATACAGATTACGTGACCACTGCAGTACTCGATCTATTCTCGATCTGTTCTTTCTTATTACTTATTCTCCCTGTCCGCCATTGTCTGTCGTTCCAAGCATGGTCACTGACTCTCTGCGAAGGTAGTGTCGTCATAGGCTTAACGTTTTTCTTGGGTAACTGTCATGAAACAAGGACTGAGCTAAATGTTTGTCCAAAGCAATCATACCTCTGACGCAGCAACAACATACCGGACTAGAACCAACGACTCCTAAGGCTGCCGTTTTAGAATAGAATACTTGTTGAACATCTTGTTCTCGCTTCCCGTAGACACTATGGACAGAGGTAAATTTACTTTTTGTGTGAGTGTTGGCCGATCACCTATTGTTCGCGCCTTTGCGTTCAATGCGCGGAGCTGTCACGGACCGGAAAATGCCTGCTTTGCAGGTACTGGCCTCGCATGGCCGCAGATGGCGGCGCTAAGTGCGGCGCTCTGATCAGCACGTGGACTCACCTTTGTTGTCTGTTGGTCTCTGGCTCACGCTCAGACCGAGTGTTCTTCAAGGAGCTCTTCAATTACAGCCATTATTTTTCTAGTGTTTTCGCAATAGCAGCATCATGTGGTCGAGCAACATCTGTATTTTGTGAATATCCTATTTATTCCATCCATCCATCCTATGTACGCTCAGCAGCAGTGGTCACGAACACCGCCCAGTAACTCAACAGATTAACTCATTGGGATAGTTTAGGCTAAAGAAGCTTACGCGAAATCGAGAACTTCATAGTCAAAAGAGTGAACGAGAATCCGGGAGGGTTTAGAGATGGAGCATAATTTCAAGACTTTTCAATATTAAAATGCACTAACCTGCTCCAGGCTTTAAATACGAGATGCGTTGTTATTAAATGCCAAGCATTTCTTAGCGAACTGCAGGAACTTGGAGCTTTTTCCTCTATCTATCTATCTATCTATCTATCTATCTATCTATCTATCTATCTATCTATCTATCTATCTATCTATCTATCTATCTATCTATCTATCTATCTATCTATCTATCTATCTATCTATCTATCTATCTATCTATCTATCTATCTATCTATCTAGCCGCCTACGTCCTCTCGTGATCGCCTCCTTAATTTGGGGTAGACCACACTTAGTTTGGGAGGGTCTGACGAATATGTCAGGCTGCTCATGACATGAAGAAGAAGAACAAAATTTTATTTGTGCAAAAGACTGCGTTGCCGCTAAAACAGGGCAACGCCGCGTGGTCGGGCCCCTATTCGAAGGCACCGCTGGCTCTCGCCATCCTTTCAGCCCTCCTGACCAGCCTCAGCTGGTCCCCGAGGGCAGTGCTGGAAAGCAATGCCTTCCACCTCAATCTGCTGTTATCCTCTTCCTGCTCTTCAGTGTGAGCCATGCACTCCCACGTGACGTGGTGGAGCGTCGATGTGCTCCCACACCACGGGTATATATGTCTTTGTATGCTGTGGGGTAGTATGTATGTAATCTGTGGATATTTATATATGTGTTCGTTTGGAGCCTACGTAACACCGCAGAATCCACGGCCGAAAGATATTTTGAAAATTCCGTAGCGTACGTCATCAAACCCTTTCCTCCTGACACGAGTGACACACTCCCGTAATCACGGGCCCCGGGTATGCGCCACAGGTGATTGACAATTTATATCTAACCAGGAACGGCAAGACCAGACATCGGTAATTTAAATTCGAGAGCATTAAGCAAAACTGACATTGGCAGTTTTGACTCGATGAATTCAAGGAATATCAGTGTCCCAGTAGTAACCGAACCAAAGCATTCTGCGTGGCAATCAAGTATTTTACCAGAGAGCCACGCCAGGTCTCGGAACTGCTTTGGAAAAAGGCTCTATGCAGTAGTAATGTTGGTGAAACGTCAATTGCGGTTGCAGCGCTGGCTATCTCATTTTATAATCATTACATACGTACTCCTGTGATAAAGGCGTCAGGTCGGGTTAACGTCAATTGTAGTTAAGCGCTATACAGTGAAGTTGGTCTATGTAGCACTATCCAGGGCTACCATCCTCGCAAGCACAAGCGCTACATATCAGCTTACCGCTTCTGGTGTTGGTAATGCCCATGTTTCTGTTGGCATGGTTACGGAACTGTAAGCACCTAGTTATATAAAACATATGTGACTGCTCAGCTAATGTCTGTGCGCACAACATTTGTACATATCTTTAGCGCCATTTTGAAACGTTTCGCTCAATAAAAAAAAATTACTCCACAGTCACCTTCCCTCCGCATGCTTCGCATAACATCGATTCCCATGTTACGTGGGATCCACCGATTTTTAAATTTTTTTTATTTGGAAAGCTCTGGAGAATTTTTAAGTATAATTTCTTTGGCAGAAGAACATATAACTGTCATGCTTTAATATAATTGCACAAAGAAATGACATTCTCTTTCTTAAACTTACGCAGCACATCATACAACTATATAATAATCACAACAAATAAGGTGTGTGTGTTCACTAAGACGAAACAAGTTGTTCGCGTGTTATCCTGTGTCTCTTTTTTTCAATCCGTGGAGAATTTTCAACATAACAAAGCAGGCTGCCTGCTTTAGTAAAATTGTTATTGCAACCAGAATTCACATGTCACCATCAACATCATATAATAACCTCAGCTGGAAATAACTTGTATTTTGTGCAGCGAAACTATAGCTGCAAGGCACATTTGCCCCAGAAACGATCCAGAAACGGCAAAGTGTACCGGAGTCGAAAATTATTTATTGAGAGCAGTACATTTCACAGGTCTAGGACGCGGTGACTCTTTTATGGTAGCTGACTACAAAACGTTCACTTCCACTAATGTCAGCAGTTTTCTTAAGGGTGGTCTAAATTGAGCCGCTCGTCTATCCTGTGCTGCAGGCGCAGAGAGTGCACCAGGACTAGGATGTTTTATGCTTCAAACTTCCGAATTTTAGCCTCGCACCAACCGGCTTGCACACCACTCAGTCTGTAGTTGAGATGTTCATCGAGTGCTTCCCGACAGTGCAGTAGCCGTTCTTGCAAACGCCGACTCTGTACACTCCCGTTCCTTTCTTTGATTTCTTCTTCTCCTTTGTACGGCTGTACTCCAGCTGCAAGACAAACAACAAGGAAATTATAACTCATTCGTTGCATTTATGTTCTGCTGAAGCGGAGACGCAGCTCAAACCTGTTATCGGTTCATTAAATTTAAAAAAAAAGTTTTATGTTTCAGGCAAATGTGCCTGCACTTGTTGTTGTTATTGTTGTTGTCGTCGCCATTTCCTCCAGTAAATTATTTAGTCTTTTTTTCTCTTTCTCACACGAATATATTATAGCACCTCGCGAAAAAAAAAAAAAAACAAGACAGGTAGCATGCAGGACCAGCAATAGTACACAGGATGGGAATCAGTACGCAGGACGGATGCGCCCCTCCTATGTGCTACCTTTCCTGGACTGTGAATCTCAGGCGCTGTCTTGCGCTGCCTCGTTAAGAGTTCAAGAATGCACCAGCTGTCCCAAACAAGAGCTTTAATACAAAATGAATACCTGAAATGGGTAAACACCTCAAAAGTGAAGCCGCATGATGGTTGTGTAACTGTACGGGATCGATTAAGGGAGCAGTTGTAAGTGTACGCTACTGTATTCGTAGTTTGTAATCATGATTGTTATCATTAGCATAGCAATGTCGAAGTCGTCTGGTGCTGGGCTTTATCGACCGGAAAACACGTGTTCCCTAGGACTACGGTGATTGTTCCGTGCCGTGCTATAACTATATCGGTATTAATAATAGATAGTTTTAGAATACCGTACGCAAAGCTTGCGGGTGTTGCGGGCGTAGCGTTAGCGTTCGTCAATTAACGGGAGCCCGCAGAAGGTAAGCGTACGACGCATGCGCAACGCGAACGCAAAGCTTTGCGTTGCGCTGTTCTAAAACTCTCTAATACCACCATTGTGCCACGCACGATGAACAACACAGATGTGATGTTCAGCAATCGCTATACACAAATAGCGACACATTCGAATTGATATTTATCAGCCTGCCGAAGAGCTTGACACTCTGTGCCGCATGATAGAACGACGTTTTCATCGGTCGTTGCTCTTTTTTTCTTTCTTTTTTTCCCCTAGAAGCCTGGACAATGTTCTGCGAATAAAGATGATCTCAGGAGTGCAGGCAAGAGTCCCCGTACTCTTAAACGCTTACTTGTTCTTTGTTCATAGCTTTATTTCTTTGTTTTGACACCGGCGAACGACAGCTGCATGCGTGCGTTGCTTGTGTATCAACGCGATAGCGTTAAAAAGCTCGTTTCGCAGAAATTCCGGTGTCGGCGTCGTTGGTTGTGAGCGAAAAAATCATCATCTTGTCCATGACCGAAAAATCGAGAAAGATGCAAATAAAATAAATAATAAAAACCTTCGGTTCGAGTGAGAATTGAACCCACGACTTCTGCATCGCAAGCAAGTGTTCAACCACAGAGCCACGCAAATTTCTTGGAACTTCTTTCAAAAAAAAAAAAAAAAAACGCACTACGTAAATATCTGAATGTCATGCAGTGGGACGAGTCTCCTTAACGCATGTAATTTTGCGTAGCAGAAGCTTGGAATCGCGCGAGGCGTCAAAACATGTGGATTGCGCAACGCGTGGGTGTTTTAAAGGTCCCACCCATTACAAAGCGTTCAGACATATTTAATGATCACCAGCAGCAAAACCCTCAACAAAGTGAGTAGCAGCGTAGGTTCGCGTGCTGCTTTAAGGACGCGCAGTGGGCCCTTCGCTGATTCGCAAAAAATCACGCCATATCCACGAAGTGAATGATGATGAGTGGGCGAAGCTCGATCGTTTTCATCCATGGCAGAAAGAGAATGTGTGGTCTGGAACGAGCTTATACTTCATGGTCATCAGCGTCATCGTCATCGTTATCACGTGTAGTGGGTACATTCCACTATACTGGAACGCGCTTATTCTTCACGGTCATCAGGCGTCATCGTCATCTTTATCACGTGTAGTGGGTACATTCCACTATACTGGAACGCGCTTATACTTCATCGTTATCACGTGTAGTGGGTACATTCCACTATACTGCGTCATCGTCATCTTTATCACGTGGAGTGGGTACATTCCACTATACGTGGCTACGTACCTACCTACCTACCTACCTACCTACCTACCTACCTACCTACCTACGTACCTACCTACCTACCTACGTACCTACCTACCTACCTACCTACCTACCTACCTACCTACCTACCTACCTACCTATTTACCTACCTACCTACCTACCTACCTACCTACCTACCTACCTACCTACCTACCTACCTACCTACCTACCTACTACTACTACTACAACTACAGAGTAGGGACAGACCCACACCCTAAGGAGCTTCGCCCCTAAAAAATGAATTATGGCGTAGTGTGCCCTGCGCAACTACAATTGCATTAGGCATTCTGGGATAGTTTGAAACGGCCAATGTCACGCGCGCAGACGTTCGTTTCTTCGCGGCACGGTTGAGGCGTCCACCGAGATTCGAAGCGAGACTAGCAGTTGAGAAGGCGCACGGCGCCCGAATACGCTATCGCGTTCTACTCTTCAAGGCGAAGCTCAAGGGTCCTCCAAGTTTTGAGCTAGCCCCTAACGGAAGATTTAAAGCTTGAGCGCTATTATAGCAACAGCAAATATACCGACTTGCGCACGCACATCAAACGCTACAAACGTTGCAGCAAAGATGGATGATCCTAATCGACCAAAGTGAGGGAAAAGGGGGGAGATGTTCCAGGAGCGCGAGGCTTACACGAACTAAGAGTTACGGCAGTCCTTAATATTATACTAATAATAAAAAATGCTCTAACGGAACTTAGTTACGCTTATTCTAATTGTATTTGTCTCGTTTTGCCTAAATAGGGTGCGTTATTGGTAAATTAACAGTATTAGATCGTAACATCTTACGAACTCAACGTGCACGCTTCAGATCAGCAGTCGCATGCAGTACGTGGTGTATACAGCATGGAGGGATAAAAGTTCTCACCAAGCATTTGACGCCGTCCGCGCGATGTTCGAACACGGTGTAGCCGCATTCCACCTGGCAGGAAGCCGCCACGATGAGCTGTAATAACATCGCAAGCTCTGACAAACAGTACGCACCATGTACGCTTACAGCAAAAGAAACCTTCACTCATGCAGCACGTTCCTCAAGTGCATCTTTTTGCGAGAAAAACTGATATCAAAGGCAATAATTTGCACTTCACTTTCGCCTGCCCATTCGTAGTTTTACGTCACCTATATTCGAGCCAGCTATTTATAGATCGAAAGTGCAACTTATTAGCGACGCCAACTAGCAGATAATGATCCATCGCTTTTATTTTGTGCGTAAGTAAACAAACTGATGTGTATTTGTGCGTATTACTTGGTTTGAGCGTCTGCGTTTACAGGATAGTATTGAACTGATATACTACTATACGCACTATACGTCTTGCAATGTTGTGGATTTTCATCACCCCTTAACAAAATAAGCGCGTCATTTGGATCATAATGTAAAACAAATTCAGAAAAGCAAGCGTCCTACGTCTGATCCTACTTCGTTTCTGAAACTATATATGAAGACTGCGTTAGCAAGTACATCTTTACGAATGCCTGTTCAAAGTGGTTAGTTTTGTGCGAAATGTAAATCTTATGGTGGGGCTCGAATACCCACATAGCAATTAAAGAGCGCATGTTCGTTCCGTGCTCGCGAACGACAAGTATAATTACAGTGTGACGTTCCTAAGCGCAATCACGTCCGCACTCGGGCAGTGACATTCCCACATTTTTAACTTCGGGGGCATAACCCATTCGCATTTCCAGGTTTCTAATTATTTTTGGCATGCAACACATGCTAAGCTCTCATGCGTGAAAAGTTCAGAAAAAAATAGCAATGAGTGCTATCACCTTGAAAAAATCTAGTTTAAGAATGTCAATAGGGGATGGGTGAGTACGAAAGAAATGTTGATTGATCTATCAATAAGAGCGCAAGTGAGTGAACAAACCACTTTGCTGTCACACGTACACGAGCAGGTATGACGGTCAGGTAATCAATAGTCTTGCAGTTGAAATACTCTGAGCTATTCAGTTTGTGCGGTGGTGGAGAGTCTGGCGCTGCAAAAGCGAAGCAAAAGAGGGATTAACATTTAACCATCAGAATATTGAAATATTTCCAACCTGTAATAAGAGTTTGCCGCTGTAAAAGTTTACGCGGCTTTCTTTTTCGCTCGTGCTCTAGAATATATTGAGCGCATTATACTTTTGCCATTGAAAAAGTATGCGATACCTTACCATATCATATATTCGCGACAATTCGAGTGCTATGGCGCCGAAACATTTTGCACCTTGAGCTTTATCAACTACTTGTCAACGCCAGATTACGTAAACTATCACGGATAACCTTAAAAGGTCATTCTCAAAAAGTATGCTCCAAATTCTTCGGAAATTTATTCATTCCATATGCTGTACCAGTGCTGTGTAAACGGACAGCTATGTAAGAGCGGTTAATTACAGCTCACGAGGAGTGTACCGGAAGTAAAAATAAACTAAAAGGGCAATAGGTTGCATGCTGTTCTGGTAAAGAGTAGCGTCGAAATTTCTTACTGGTTCTCCTGCTGAAGTTACCCAACTTTTTTCGGTCTTCATATCCTTTTGTTGGATTTCCCAGGTAT
This sequence comes from Rhipicephalus appendiculatus, assembly GCA_030522465.1. Classification (NCBI taxonomy): domain Eukaryota; kingdom Metazoa; phylum Arthropoda; class Arachnida; order Ixodida; family Ixodidae; genus Rhipicephalus; species Rhipicephalus appendiculatus. The sequence continues at coordinate 31,109 of JALIZH010007224.1, forward strand.
AAAGTATCGTGTTTTGAAACCTGCTGTAACTATCGTTACTGTATTTTTTGCCGTGCAAGTCGTGTGCAAACATTTTCGAGGGAACATTTCGGATTGTTTGTAGGCCCCCCTCTTCCCGCCTTTCAGTTTAATGCGTTTTGGCGCTGCGGATACTGAATGAATTAATGAATTCACTAATAATGAAAACTGAGTGCCAATAATAGGACCGCTGGCATGTTTCCAATTATTCAAAATATTTATAACACTGAACCATTTTTTTTCTTTCTCCCACACTTCCTTCTTCTTTTCTAAGCACCGCAAGATACCTTCGCTAGTCTTCAACAGGG
>JALIZH010007228.1:0-46218 GCA_030522465.1 Rhipicephalus appendiculatus
ACCAGAGATACTACAAGACCAAATCAGGAATTGATCACGTACTTGGCCATCATGGCCAAATGCGGTAAGATTATTTTTTGGTAATTTTTGTATAAAACTTTAAGGGGAACGCTGGGCAAGATTGACGAAGAAAAGTGTGCTTTATTTATTTATTTATTTATTTATTTATTTATTTATTTATTTATTTATTATTCATGGCGGAATAATAAATATCGCGGGAAGGCGTTCCACCACCGGCTATCACGTCTCACACTGCACAAAAGCACCAACTGCAAGGCATTCACCCGTCGTTGCCATGCTTTTCTGTGGCGCTTATTGGCACAACCTTTATTAGTCGGTTCTTTAGCACTCGAAGCAGTAGACGGCGGAGAAACACCGTTGGGGCATGTGGAAGCTGCACTACATTAATGCGCTGAAACGACCGAAGCGCTTCCTGCCGGCGCTCTTTGGTGTCACTTCACTTCAACCGCTTCCAGACGGCGACACCGCTCTCGGAAACCAAGATGGCGTTGAGAGGGAGATGTCAGAGATAGGAGGTGCGTTTTTGAAGCCTCGTGAATGTGTGTTCGTAGCGCAGTGGCAGAGCGCCCGGCACCAATCATGGTGGACCGAGAGGCCTTAGGTTTGACTCCCAAGTCATTGCAATCACGTAAATATCTTCTTCTGATATTTCCTCGTCGTTTCTTCGTGCGCATTTTACCGGTGTCTCTTCTGTGAAAGAAATAACATTAATGAAGCTTGGTGGACTCCAGCATCACACACTATCGTTTTTAAACAGATTGTCACATTATGAGGGGATCGCAAGACAGCAGAATCGTTCGGCGAACAAACAGGAAAAGCCGATGTTCTAGATGACCCTCTGTGAAAAAAAAAATCGACATGGGCCGTCCACTTATTGCGTCCGCGGCCAACCAGTGCTAAGTTGCAGCTGCTGAATTGAATGAAAGAAGGGAGCTAGTTAGATAGTCCTGAAATTAAGAAGTTTCCCGGGATAAAAGGAAATGAGGTCACACAAGGTAGGTCCTATTAGAAATCATTAGAAGAGGCTTTGCACCTGTAGTTTACATAAAAATACACGTCTGATAAGTCTGATGATGATGATGCCCCTATTGCAACCGTTCTATTGGATGCGTCACAATTTCGATTGTCGTTGAAAGAACTGAAACCTCACATCTCACAGTGGCCTTGATCATGTACTATTTTTCTAGGTGAACTTAAGGTATTTGGACATGGCCTACCCAAAAGTGAAGTTCCTTCTTGTCGGGGTGACAAGAGTTAAAGTAAGAATAATTTTCAATCATAGCATTTCGACATGGAAATATCAAGCGCAGAACCTTTCAAAGTATTCCCAGATATTATAGCACTAAAATTATTACAGCGGAAGCGAAACCACCACTATTTATATACATTCAGTAGGAACGAGTACCGAGTGACATTGTTGTTTCTCTTGCAAACACATTGAGCCAAGCACTCAGTTCCGGTTTTCCGAATATTCATATAATATATTAAATATACAAGTAGACGGTTGCGGTTAAACATAAAAGGCATTGGACACATATGATATCGGTTAAGAGTTAGTTAAGGTAAGGACGAATTACTTCTCAGGTTGACCAATTAAAATTTCTTGACTTAGTTTATTGAAGGATAATGAGCAGCTGGGATCGTCCCGGCCTCTAGTGGAGCCAATCCCAACCACGGGATTCTTTGTACGTGGCCTCTGAAACACGCGAAATCGACGACCCTGGAGTTATGTATTATAGAACGAGAAAAAAAGGAACCATATTGGCGGTGATGTCAACATGAACGATGCAAAAAAAGTCATGTTATTAGGGATGATGGCTTCATGATGCCTTCATGACGTCATATAAGATGACGTCACGTGATGACGCCATCACCTGAAATCATAGCATCGTCAAGGCTGGCCGATCCCAGTGGCAATACAAAATAGGCAGTGCAAAACGAGATGAGATTCAGGAAGTTTGCCGTGCTTCTGAGGCTGGAGAAAGTAAAAAACCTCGTTAGGTGAGGGAGGATTTCGGGTGGTCTGGTAAAATGGTCAATACATCGATTAGGAAGAAAAAGCCGATGACGCATCGTTAATCACAAGTTTATGAGCGCAGGCGGTGCTAGGGTCACTCTCACACAACTAGGTCTCGCATTAAGATCGCTTTATATTTTTTTGTGATTCACCCAAAAGATATTAGCTGTTTTTTATCTCTACTACGAAAATACGTTGGTTTCACTAGTGCCCTGAAATATTGTCTGCTTTCTCACCACAGCGATCCTGTTAATGTATAAGTTCGATTTCAATCCCGGTGTCTCTTAAAAGCACATGCCGTCTAACAATTTTCCTAAAGGTATTGCTATCTTCCAGTACGCTGTCTTCAGTGGTTCATTTCATCTGCCACGGAAATGTGTCTCATGTTGGCGGGAATGCTTCCTAGAGTATGTCCCACTGACATTTCAGATAGGGAGAACTCAGGGGGGATTTGTCGTCTCAGTATTTGTTGGAATTAGAAGAACTTTCACAGTGATATTTATATAACATTATAATCATTGCATAAGCTCGGATATTTTTGTACAAATCTGACGAATATAATTCCGTTATATGACCTTTCGCCAGCGTGCATCAAATGCGTGAGAAAAATTTCAAAGTCGATGAAAACGCTTCGCACGTCCTCAGAAAGGGAAATTCATCCAACAGTGAGTCAGCGTATGCCATTCAGCGAGAGACTGACGTACCCTTCCATTTGATTTAATTAATACAGGACCATGACTTTGCTCGAAATAGCGGTGGTGAAATTGAGGCGGGAGAGATGTTGGGCGGACTGGAGGATTACAAAAAGCGAGGAAAAATACCAGGCAAATATGATGTCGTCTACCTTATGACAGGGTAAGTAAACAACGATCTTATCATCTTATTGAATAAAATGTTATGCAAAAACAAATGAGGCTCCTTGTAGAAGGGCTACGTTACGCTTTTTTTTTTTTGGAGTAGAGGAAGAAAAAAAAGGTTTAGTGCTTTGAAGTAATTTCACACAAGATGTCGCGGATAGTGTAATTGCCCGAATCTATAAAGAGAACTCAAAATTTCATTACAGGCTAGACATGATAAAATATGCCAATGGGAGAAAGTCAAAGGGCATTTCAGGTAAGTGGATTATTCTTAAAAGACGCCGAATAGAAATTTACAGGGTCTCTCATGCATTCGCCTAAGATGACTCGAAGGCGAAAGGGATTTTCCTCTTTTTCTCATCCGATGCATTGATTCTCATCGCCACCCCCTCTCCTGATAGCTCTCTGCACCTCATCACGTATTGCGCAGCCTCCTTCAGCGGCTCCACGTTTGCTAAAGCGATGGCGTGGTCAGATGAGGCTAATAAGCATAGACGGCAAGCAATAACAAACAACAACAACAGCAAAGTAAGAAATTGGGCTAGTTGGTTGTGCATGTTGCGGGGGGGGGGGGGGGATTGCGCTTGTCGTGTCCATTTCGTTCGTCCGTCCTCTAGCTTTGTTAAGTCCCAGTTAACTGCAGCGCAATTTTCCCCCCCCAACAAACAACAACAAAAACTTGAGAGAGAAAGAAGGTGTGGAATCGCTCACCCAACTTAGTATGGGTGTTGTGAAACAGGAGTTGTCTAAAACAGGGGTCAGCAACCTGGTGCCCGCGGGCCGCATACGGCCCACGGCACGACGCCAGAACCCTCCGTCCGTACCCTTTGCCACTTCTGTGAAGACCGCATTGGCAGTTCTGACTTCAAATAGGGCTTTTGCTTGCAACTTTTGTTCGTAATTTGAAATTTTGTGACATGCGTGCCGAGAATAAACACTATTTCTGTATTTATATTCCACTTTCTTGCATATCAGTCCAATCGCCTGAATTTTTGAGCTCCTTCACTTTGCTTCCAAAGCACCCCACTCCCCCCGCTTTACCGTGCGGACCCCGCTGTCTCGGCTTCACGGAATTTGACCCTCCGCCTCAAAAGGTTGCGCCTACCCCTGGTCTAAGTGATTCCACTTAGATGTGGTTCAGTATATGTCGGACAGACGGGTCGCTGCATTAACAAGCGTCTTGACGAGCACAGCAATTCTTTCAGTCAACACAGTGGGATGCACCTGCCTGGGCATTAACAGCCATGTAAAACGAAAGAAAAGTAAAAATTGTGCTTCTTTTCAGGCAGGCGAAGATCATCGAACGCGCAAAAGACAAACAGGGGCATGAAATTATTGAATCCTTGCATATAGTAGGATGCGGGCCTGATTATTGTGTTACTGAGCCATCTGTGCACCTGTACAATAAAGAACTTCAGGTTCTTGGTTTTTAATTTCTAATGAAATGATATACGCCTACTTTTGCGCATGCGCTTTCCTGTTGTCAGAAAATGGTGTCGCTCAAACCTTGTGTTTGCTTAGTTATCAAAAACAAGGTGTGCTCGTCACTCACGAACTTAAAAGGCCTTCCGTAGGTCGGGGCAAAGCTTTCATGTAACGCTCCTTTTCTGATGTCGATTGATTCGATCCGACCTTTTAGAGTGACCGGCTAGTGTAAGCGATAACCCTTTCTCGACCTTACGCCCGTTGTGCAAGTGCGGTGTTAAGACCTACGCAGCTTGTGTCAGTGATTACTTCTGTATACACGTTTTCGTCAAACTGTGCCAGAATCAGTGGTGACTACAAACGTTGTTTCAGTTCTCGGAATGCCTCTTCCTTCGGCATTTCCCACTTAAACTCGACGTCGGTCATTGTCATTTTAGTAAGTGCCTCGGCGATTAGGGCATTTGACAAACCGCCCATAAAAGGGACACAGGCTGAGAAACCGAGGCATGCCCTTCTTTTCACCGGGTGGCTAGAACGTAATGATGGCGGCTGTATTCTGCGGGTCGGGGTGGCCTCCACAGTTGCTGAAAACGTGTCAAAATGTACTTTTGGGCTATTTGGTTCATATTCGCAGTAAAACAGCGCCAGAGAAAACAACAGACCAGACGAGGAGGAAGACACGTACACAAGGCGCCTTGTGTACGTGCCTTCCTCCTCGTCTGGTCTGTTGTTTTCGCTCGCGCTCTTTTACTGTGAAAGCGTGTCCTAAGAAGAGAAGCTCTGGGTACGCGAATCGGCACTTTTTTTTATATTAGTGTTAGGCCAGATACGCTGATTGCCTGATGTTCGGTCCCAAGGCCTCGGAAGTCTTCGTCAAAGATCAGAGCGGACACGATATGATAAATATGTCACTTTAATCCAGCCAGCATTTTGTTCATAATGTACTAGAAGGTCGTAGGCGCCGTGGGAAGACCAAATGACATGACCTTGAAATACCTTTATAAGACCTTTATAAGGGCCGTCTTCGCCTGTCTTGAAGTGTCATCGAAGAAAAGCACTTTGCGTTACAAATTACGCATCCTCGTTTCTGATGTTCTTCAGGCGACGCTAAACGACGTAGAAACGCAGAGTGACATGTTTCTTCCGCAATACCACTGGGGATTCCCACGGACTCTTCGAAGGCGGTATTATGTCAAGCTCAAGCATTTCTGCCCTTGTTGATTTATAGATTCTTCTTTTCGCGTGGTCGAGCATTTTGTTCCGTTATGATGAGGTGCTTAGCAAGTGATGTTTCTCGAACCCTTGGTAAATACGAGAAAGAGTCCTTGTATTGTTTCAGAAGACATTCGGGGTGTTGCTTTTAGCGAGTGGGAAGACCTGCGTTGACGTCGAGGGGTGGTTGAGTTATTGGGGTCTTTGTTGCAGTTTCGTCAGTCTGAAAAGGCAAACGCATATCTGACGGTCGCGATTTCAACGAAGTACACCATCGTCGTGTCATCACTTCGGTGTTCGTATTCTTGGATAAGTTCGTTATCATCATGCTCCCTTTTCTATCATGCTACCAGAATCCCTCTTTCAACGCAAATGGCACGGTCTAGCAGCAAACGCTAATCGCTCTCGATGACGCCTTCATTGTTCAGATTTTTCGGTGCCGACGGGAATTATGACGGTAGAGCGAGGCGGAATGGTGACTTGATTCGCGAGCACGTTCAACGAACGGTGATATGGGTTCGTATCTGGTGGGGCCGGTCTGCGCGATGATAGTTATCAACTTGGTTCTGAAGTTGATAATGGTGCCGTGATGGTTTAAGAAGTCCAATCCAAGCGTCACGTCCCAGGTGCTATGTTGCAGGATTACGAAGTTCACAGGATAAGTACAATTATTGATGGTGCCTCTTGCTGTGCAAACTTCAAACGGCGTTAATTAGATGGCATTCAGCCATCCGCATTTTGGAGAATTTTCAGCTGGTCTTAACACACTTCAATGTCGATGCCAACGGCCCGCTGACAACGGAATATTCGCCTCCGGCGTCAATGAGTCGTGACGTTGTGGCGTCTCTAGGAACGTCGAGGGCACTAGTTCATCGTTTTGCGTCGCGATAAGGTCGCGGCGTCCGATCACGGGCATGTCGACTAGTTCTCCTACATGGCCTTCTTCCGGCTGCGAAGATTCATTGTCAATTCGTCGTCAGATTCGTCGTCAGTTCGGCTTGCGGCAAATTCTCCTCCCTAGGTTGCTACCCTTACTCTTCCGGAGATGGGCTCGCGCAAATACCCCAAGTGAGGCCACTGTAGTGTGAGAGGTAGAGTCCTGGTGATCGTGAACGCGACAGACGTCGATGTCTCCGTTCAGTGTCAGCCAGGTAGTCGGCGATGTCGCGGGGCCGCTCACCACGCTGTGGATGCAGAAAGTTTGATAGGGCTTCGCGTGAAGCCGCGTAGCCCTGTTGGAGGTACTGGAAGCGGAGTTAGGTGTGGTCGCCTTTCCCTCAGTGGCAGCAGAACGGGCGGCTGTCATAGGCGCGCGCCAAACTTCGCCTTTCCTTGGCCCGTAGTGGTGGTCAAGAGGCGGATGGTAAGGCATCGGTAGCGGTGGTGGTGGCTCGCTATGGGACCGCGGTGGTGCGGCGTAGTGACGTGGCCGCGGAGAGGGAACAGTGCGGCGGACTGAAGCAGCGTAGCCCATCGTATGTGGATCAGGCGGTGCTGATTAAGGTGCTCCCGGACTTTTTTGGATTTTCTCGCGAAAATAGGTCGGCAAACTCACTCATGAGTCGACTCACTCAGACTCACTCAGACTCAGATTGAGGCGTGAGTCTGAGTCCGAGCGAGTCCAGTTGAGTTATACTTAGGTGAGTCTGAGTCCGAGTGAGTCCGCTTGAGGAAAATTTTGGTGAGTCTGAGTCCGAGTGAGTCCGGCTCAGTCACACTTTGGTGAGTCTGAGTCCGTGTGATTCCGCTTGAGGAAAATTTTGGTGAGTCTGAGTCCGAATGAGTCCGGCTGAGTAATACTTTGGTGAGTCTGAGTCCGAGTGAGTCCGGTTGACGAAAATATTCGTGAGTCAGCATCTGAGTGAGTCCGGCCGAGTTATATCTTCGTGAGTCTGAGTCTGAGTGAGCCCGCTTGTGGAACATTTTGGGGAGTATGAGTGCGAGTGAGTCCAGTTGTCGAAAATATGAGTTTGAGTCCCAGTGAGTTCACTTGAGTAAAATTTTGGTGTGTCTGGGCAGTGCTAAGCGAAAAACATATTTATTCAGGGTATCTGCGTAGGTTCCATTTATTTTGCCTACCTATGGTTACAAATATCTGTAGTCACTCTTAATGACGTGCCTTGTAATCGTATAGATGTCTAGCTTGAAAAAGCCCGATAATTTATTTTTCAAATTATAAATCTGTCCATTTCCCCACACCCCGGAACTCATTCTAGTGGTGGTCCTTGATAAAAGCCACCCATATATTTGAATACAGATATATTTACTGGATAGTAACCATTGATTACTCTTACTTAAAGGTACGGAATCAAGTGGCGCCACAAAAGGCACCGATTAGGTGAGATATTAACTGGACTAAAAAGCTAACTTTACGCTAACACAATGTAAACTAAAATATTAATAGCACCACACCTCTAAAATCTCATGCAATGTATATTGCATGCTTCCAAGGCGCACAGCTATTCGTAGCATTTTTTGCGGTGTAGTTAGTCACGGAGTTAAACCTCGTTCTAGGCGGCGCGATTTCAAAATTTAAAGTTTGAATTTCCAGCGAGACGGGAGCTTCTTCCCATGGAACTCTTAATTTTTGGCAATGTAATAGGGATTTTTATGCATTGCAGTGGCTCCAACTTTAGTGCTAGTAGGTAATGTGTTTATAGAGTACACTATGCAGACTATGGCAAAGTAGAAACAGCAATTTATGCTAATGCATGCTTCAAAACTGGCGTGATCTTTCTCTAGAGGAGGGAAGAACGCATAGCCAAGCACGATACTAATGACCGGAAAAACTGAATGTTTCTCGATCATTCCATTGCTGTGTCTCCAGTCTAAATCACAAACGTTCGAAATGAATGAACATGGCTGTACGAGGGCATGGAAGGGGGGCTGTGCAGCATGTTCTGACACATGCGCAACTCCAGGCCAACTTAATTACGTCACATTGTGATCCACGTTGAGTTTGAGCTACAATTATGTACCTAAGCAACGGAGAATGAGTGCAATGTTCCAGCTTTATCATTCATGTGGCGACAAAGCAGCACACAAAGCAGCACGATTCGCGAGCATCGAGCGCCCCTTCGCTCTTTGTTGCATTGAACCGCTTGTGTCCCCAGATGCCGCTTCGGTTTTTCCATGAATAAATGTGGCGATTGGGAAATTTTTAAGCCCCTAACAAGACATTCACAAGAACGTGTGAGACAGGACGGTAGCTTGTGAATACATTGTTTCGTGCTCGAGCACCACGGTGGATCTATGGTAGATTACTCGACTGCCACACAGACGGCCCGGGTTCAAATCTCATTCGATCCTGGGTGTTTTTTAACCCGCCACGGTGGCCTAGAGGCTATGGTGCTCGAGTGCTGATCCACAGGTCGTAGGATGGAATCCTGGCCGCAGCGGCTGCATTTTCGATGGAGGCGAGGATGTCTGAGGCCCGTGTACTTAGATTTGGGTGCACGTTAAAGAACCCCAGGTGGTCGAAATTTACGAAGCCCTCCACTACGGCCTCTCTCATAATTAATCTTGGTTTTGGGACGTTAAACCCCAACAATTAATTATTCTTTTGTGCATGAAAATTCCCCAATAGCTATGCACCATCTCTGTTTTGTTACAAATGTTGCGATGACGTACACCATCGACTTTTGTCATGTCAATCGCTATCAATTAAACAGCGGCTGCATTATTTAGGGTGGTTGGATACAGCTCGCCCCCGTGGTTCCTTGAAAGTTGTAGCAGTCAGATTTCAAGGATGAAGGGAGTAGAAACGCACCATTCATGCCATACACGACGCTTCATCACTCGCCAAAAAAAGTTTCTTCAAGCTGTAATGTGGTCAAAGAATTCTGTTACCTCTCGGCGATTTGAGGAACTTTTAAACTTTAATAACCTCTTCGAATTCTGGAGTCTCTTTAGGAGATATTGCTGCCATATTTTCCCAGCGCGCCTGCAGTTCAGTCCGTACCGACACAGCACAGCAACACTTGTCTTTTTAATTTTTATTTTCTTTCCTATTCAAACACCTTTCCAGTCATAGTCTGCTTTGAAGCGCAGAAGCACTTTCGGTGGTCTCTCACCCGTCATTCTGTTTGTCCAGTCCACACTTCAAAAAGCTGGATGGCACGGGCATTTCCCAGGCTGACATTTTTCATACCTAAGCTTTCGCGCTCTTTGTACACCCCAAGGAATGCAGGGAGAGTACAAAACGAAGCAACCAGCTCCACACCTTAGACTTGGGGCCTGCAACACAAATATATGCATTCTTTGAAAGGTCAACATTTGGGGAAGTCTGCCTGGTTGGGATTACAGAAAACTGGAGAAAAGAGAAAACTCCAACCAAAATTTCTTTTAAAAAAGCCGACGTTTCGAAGGTTGATCGGCTTCTTCTTCAGGGGTGAGAAGGCCTTGCCGTGCGTATGAGCATTGCCGTGACTCGTCGCAAGCCCTGGCAGTAGAGGGAGGGCAGTGCCCCCCGTGTTGTGGTTGTTTCCCGCCCTCTGTTGAACGTCCCAGAATTTGAGGAGGAGCCGCCGGCGAAGGTTCCTTTCTTTTTCCAAGATCACCGCGTCGTCCGGACTGGAATGGTGGTCAAACCGCTCGCTGTGCTCTGCCACTGCGCTCCGTTCTCTGTTCAATTGACGGAGGTCATTCTTGTGCTGCCGCATTCTTTCATGGAAGTTCTTGGTTTCCCCGATGTTCGAAGCGGGGCAGTCGGCGCACGCAATCCGGTACCCGACGCCCTGCGCTTTCTTTTTCTGCAGGTGCACGGTCTTTGGCTCGAGGGATGGAACTGCCAATTATGATGGAGGACTTGTGGGCGACGTCGAGACTCCTGCCTTTCTTAGTATACGGTTCACTGGCACCTGCGATGTAGAGGATCAACACGCGTCGCTGTTGCGGGGCGTCCGGTTGACAATTATTTTGGTGACTGAGTCCGGCTGAGTTAAATTTTCGTTATATTTTCGTGCGTCTGAGTCTGAGTGAGTCAGGCTGAGAAATATTTTCGTGAGTCTGAGTCCGAATGAGTCCGGCTGAGTTATATTTTAGTGAGTCTGAGTCCGAGTGAGTCCGCTTGAGGAAAATTTTGGTGAGTATGAGTCCGAGTGAGTCAGGTTGACGAAAATATTCATGAGTCTGAGTTCGAGTGAGTCCGTTTGAGGAAACGTTTAGTGAGTCTGAGTCCGAGTGAGTCTGGATGACGAAAACACCGGTGAGTCTGAGTCCGAGTGAGTTTGGTTGGAGGGAAATTTCGTGAGTCGGAGTTCGAGTGAGTCTGCTTCAGCAAAATTTTGGTGAGTCTGAGTCTGAGTGAGTCAGGTTGACGAAAATATTCATGAGTCTGAGTCCGAGTGAGTCCGTTTGAGGAAAAGTTTAGTGAGTCTGAGTCCGAGTGAGTCTGGTTGACAAAAACACCGGTGAGTCTGAGTCCGAGTGAGTTTGGTTGGAGAGAAATTTCGTGAGTCTGAGTCCGAGTGAGTCTGCTTCAGCAAAATTTTGGTGAGTATGAGTCCGAGTGAGTCCTAAGCGAAAAATATATTTATTGAGTGAGTCTGAGTGAGCTCCATTCATTTTGCCGACCTATGCTCGCGAATGGTGTCGTCCATTGAATGCACATGGTGTTGCGATCCAGGAAACATCTTGCGCAGCTCTTAACGCACGATCACTCTGATCGACTCAAGCAAGTCGTTGGTGGTCAGGGAGTGCACTTCGAGATAGGTTGCAGGCAGTGGAGTGCGGTTATATTAAGGCGAAAGCCTTTAATGTCTCATGCTCACGTTCGTCCGTCCATCCGTTCGTCCGTCCGAGCCCTGGCACGGTGCCAGGTGGCCGCCGAAGTGCGCAAACGGACGCCGGTCGCGTCGGGCTCTACAGCGCTCGCGCTTTGCTTGCGTAGCGTTGCTGTGCCCAGCGTTTCCAATCATGCAAGGAGGGAGACGCGCATCGCGTTCCATTCTGACCGACCCCGTCTCAATGGACACAGACGTTCGCGGAACACACATTGGAATTTACAAAGTGTCCGTCAATTTAAGAGCTGGAACGCGGATGGCGTTTGCACAATGCGCAAAACGCGAGAAAATACGAACGCATGTGAACGGAGGAAGATTACTCTCACGTCTCGCTGCGATTCGCGGTAAAAAATTAAAAAAGAAAAGACACACACATTCCGTTTGTGTGCCATCCCACCGAGAGTTTAAAAGAAAAAAGACATGGCATAGTCCGTCGAATGGCCGCAAGCTTTCGCCGAACACATTTTGGAATGTGCAAAGTGTCCTTCATTTTTTTTTGTTTCATGGGAAAATAGACAACCACCCGTTTGTAGCGCGAAGCCACAGGGAAATCCGTACGGATTTCTGAGAAATTCGTATGGATTTCCTTGTGGCTTCGCGTTGTCTTTTTTCCTTTCTTAACCCTTCCGCCACCTTGCGGGATTCCGCGGAACTCATTTGCATTAATTTTTTTGTTTCATTCGCATGTCACGTGTTTTCTCGATAGTTGTAGTCGTGGTGAGGCATTCGGCAACCGTCTTGGGAAGGTTGCCGACAACTCCTCCGAACACTTCTTGTTTCACACTCCGCATAAACAGGCCAACTTTTTAGTCTTCGTGATTGTCAGCGTCTGCTTCCCAGAAAAGTCGCGTAATCTCTTCCGTGAAGACTTTGACGTTATCGTTTGGTAGCTGTACGTGTTTCTCCAGCGTAGAAGCGGCCCTTTCCATGTGAACGACGCTTGTGAACATGTACAAGAATGCACTTCGGAAGAGATCTCAGGTTTTAAGCAAGGAATCCCGATTTTCGAACCAGGTTTTCGCCGCCTCTTCCAGGTTGACATAGACGTGAGGCAGCTAGTCTTCGGTGTTCCAGTTGTTAACGGCGGCGACAAGGTCGTAAGTGTCAAGCCAGGTTACCGGGTCTTCAAACGATGACTCACGGAAAGACGGCGCCTCCTTGGGCTGCTACATCACGACCGTAACCGGCGACATTGTGTTCATCATCATGGTATTTGTCTTTCTCGCTGTGGATATATTATCGGGAATGGGTCTGTACAGCTCGTTACTGCAGCAGGGCTTCGGTGTCTTTGTCTTTACGCTCTGGGCTTGGTTCAGGGCTTTTCGTGGGCGTCGGGAACATGAAGGAACCAGCACCTGCACCAGATATCATGTGGTCATGACTGAAGAAGACGGTACTCGGGATATGAAAAACGAAACACTTTTTGGGGGGTGAACTTCTGCCCAGGAAACGAAAAGGCTAAGTACAATCAATACACGCTATGCACTGATAACAGGGATCACAGCATCGCGGTCATCGGTAATCTGATCTGCGGTAAGGCGCGTCGGCATTAACACATGCGGCAACGAAGATTCCAGCCTTATCGTTGGTGGCCGCGATAGTTGCAGAATAAATTCTACTGTTGTCCTTGCGCGTTGAAGGTTGTCAGATTATTGTAAAGTAATCTGAAAAGTTCCCAGACACTCGGGCTTGGTTTCCACAAGGCCGTTGTTATGTGTGTAACGCACCACTTTAACAAAAAAGTAAAAAGAAGCGCGCGCGGCAATACTTGACTCAGAACAAAAATAACAAGACGATGGCTTTCGTCATGGAGTCGTGTTAGGCAAATGTATAACAGACCGTGTCAGTTTTTTAGTGCATCAGCTATGGCACAAGATTTCGCCCCCCTCTATGCATGTAAAATTTCATATGAACCCTTGTAGTGTACGTAATTTGTTGCAATAGCAGGCTTTGTAAAACAGCCCTACTTTCAAACAATTTCAGGACGGGCGTATATGGGCACTGTTTGTACGCATATGGCAATGGGTGAGGGCGAAGATACACCTCTGGCGTACAGCGGTGTGAATACCCTTGCCCACGAGCTTGCCCACACGTAAGTGCCGTTTGAAGCAACGACAGCTGTTACATGGTGTCCATTTTAACTGTGTCATGCCTCCTCTTTTTCCAGGTTAGGGTCAGATCACGACGAAACGCCTGAGTGTCCGTGGGCTGATGGATATCTGATGAGTTATGTGGATGGAGGATTAAGAAAGTTTCGCCTCTCCCAATGCAGCGAGAACAGCATTAGACAGTATGTGAGGTAAGCAAAGCCGTATGATTATTATTTTTTTTAATACTGGCGGCCTTATTTACGGTATTTATGTACTCAAACCATGCGAAGTCGTTTTCCGCTAGAATTGAGGTTCAAGAAAAAAAGAAGCTGTTATCACTGCAAATTTTTCAAGAATAACAATAAAAAATAAAAAGCTACTGTTATGAAATAGCACTCTGAGGCGTTGTAGGCGCAAATATTTCTGGTTTATTGTAGTAGTACCTTAGCGACTACTGCACGGGCACACTTTTAAAACAGAACAGAAGCAGCATTTTCAACCACATTTTGTAAAAATAGACAAAACCTTTATGAATTACGCAAGTTCAATGCACAAGATGGAATTATAGCGATGTCAATAGCTTCTTTCTCTCGTTTACTGAAGTATGATATACCCGTTCTCAGACCGACGCGTTCTTTTCGCGGTCATCGGGGAAATTTTTCGATGCCGTACATTTCTTTGTGAGTACGCCTTCTTCTCTGCCGCCTCAAATGCGCAATCCTGCAGTAATTCGTGCCGTTCCAACAGGGCAGGCTCAAGCATCTCTTTCTTCACGAACTCGGTCATCAACAGGCTGTCACAAGGTGCTGCCACCGTATGCACCCTGTTGCATGGCGAACGCTCCTCAAAGGAAAAGCCAGGTTTTAACAAACCGTTCGTTCAGACACGATTCAGCTCTGCATTATTTATCCTTTCTCAAAAAATTCGCCGTCCCTTCTCTATCTGGTACAGCAAAGCACACAAGGGCGACTATCATGCTTGTTGTTAGTACCGAGCATTGATTTGCGATACCACTCAGGATCAATGTCACCTTCGCTGCACACATGCTTTCGGCGCCCTCCTCGCAGCAACCAAAATATATAGGCACACCGATTTGACAGCTGCGTACCATGAAATTTCTGTCAAACTCGGTGACATTCCGAAGACGGCGATCACTACTCCATTAGGCGTACTTGAAGTTTCTTCGTGTGCCATAGGCTTGAAGAACGTGGCGCACACAGTTGAAAGGTTCATAAATGAGGACACGCGTGGACTCTCGTTTAGTTTGTGTACGTTGACAACATTAATCACTGGAAGCCGCACAGGCAAAGAGCTGAAAAAAAAAAACCTTTGCCTTCAAGGCGAACCCACTGTATACAGGGCGCTGCCTCTACGTACGGCTAAAAGAACACTCTGGGACCTTCAAGACCTGCACGTATGCCAACCTGCCTTTCACACTGCCACACATGTGGGTGCAAGCCCTTGTTCAGTGATACGACAGTGCTCTTGCAGACAAAGTGATCAGACGACAAGAGAAATTTGTGGAATTCTTCTACATTAAAAAAGAAGGAGTGTCATGCGTCAGCCAAACATCGGTTTCTTTGCATGAAAAAGAAGAAACCCTAATCAGTAGTATGTTTGTATGACTTGATCTTTTGTCGCGCCTGCGCAGTCTCCTCACCGTAAAAAAGCTTTTTCTATTTGCGCCGTTATGGTTCCACGCCAGCTCCTCCGCGCATTTTGACTACGTTTATTGTTAGTGTTTAAATAATCTGTATATTCCAATAAATCACCAGTTGAGAGTCAGCGCTTGTTCTGTGTTACCTTTTCTCCGTCCCGTCCACCTGCGCTCTGTTTTTGCCCATTATATTTCGGCTGCCTGTATGATTGCCACAAAAACGCCAGCTCCCTTGCAAGCTCAGTGCGCCACAATCAAGAAATACACATTTTGGCCGCCCGACAGCATAACATAGATCGACGCTTGTGTAGAATTACGAGGAAGTCTTGCCGACTGGGACAACGTGAGCACAAAATTGTTGGAATCGTACCCTCACTACGCAAGGAAAGCGTCATGATTTGAAATGCAAGGACACTAAATGCGGAGGAACCGCCTATCGGAGAACCAGCGAATTTTTTCCGTAAAATTGCGAACAGCATGCAGATACATTGGCAAGGATGCTCATGGGATAATTGACTCGTGGAAGAGAGGCAAAGGACTGATAGAGGCTCGCTACAAAGCATTCGGCTCTTAGGCTGCATTGGTGGAAGGATGAATTGAGGAAGGCACGGAATAATTAATATGCCAAGACAGACTGAATAAGACACCCGCAAGGCATGCATGGTCTCTTGTCTATTACGAATGTTGTCCGCCGCGGTGGTGTAGAAGTTAAGGTGCTCGACTGCTGACCCGAAGGTCGCGGTTTCGATCCCGGGCCACGGCGGTCGCATTTCGATGGAGGCGAAATGGTAGAAGGCCCGTGTACTGTGCGATGTCAGTGCACGTTAAAGAACAGCCAGATGGTCAAAATTTCCGGAGCCTTCCACTACGGCGTCTCTCATAATCATATTTTGGTTTTGGGACGTTAAACCCCAGATATTGTTATTATTATTACTGTTACGAACATTAACCTTCGCGGTTTTCAAAACCGCGATACCACTCGAAATTGGTCTTCGTACAAAAGAATTATTGGTGGGGTAAGGGAGCCGCTACATCCCGTTGCAACGCAGGCGGCTCCGTAAACGCAACATTTTTCAACAATAAAGGCAACCTCGTGTGTGATATACAGTGCACGAACTGCAGACGTGGTAAACTAATTTTCTTGTGAATAATAATATGCTACAAATACGAGCAGATATTATCTATATGCGCGTCTGTAGTCAGGTAATACCAAATAGTGTACTTATAGCTGGGCAAAATCAAGACTTGTGTGCATATTGGAAGTGCCCCCTAATCGGGTCTAATTGCCTACATTTCAGCCACAATTAGTGTCAGGGGTGCTATGGTGTCAAACGTCTTTACAAGCAAATGCCTACAGAGGCTTCAAATTATACGTTAACATTCTCATCGTTTATGTTCTTTAGATATATATGGCTATGACAAGATTTCTTTTCTTCCAGGAAACTGTCCGACGAATGCATTCAGGTTCTGAACGCGCGTAACTTAATGAAAGATGAAAACAAGTTCCCAGGCCAGACAATTCGTGCACAATTCTTCTGCAAAAAGCAGGGACGGCAAAATGGGCAAAGGGGGAAAGGACAAAGAGTCATCGTCAAACAGGTATGATAAAAACAGGACGCTTTCACGTTAAATATAGCAGTCCTAAGCAGGAACGTTTATGTATATCTCAAGCTCACCTCAGCAAGCGGGCCGCAGTCCCGAAATGTAGTCCCGCAAGGACAGGGACAGTAAAGATGGTTGTTGGAGCAGGGGGGCGGGAGAGTTTGTACAAAATGGGCACCTTAGATTGCTATTTTCAAGATCGCCTTTTCAATAAGCTATATATGGGTCATAACACATAGATACCTATCGCAAGAATGTATAAAAAATGTGGACGCAGATTCTGAAGTTTTTGTTCTACGCATTTATGCTTGAAGATATAGTGACCACATGGGGTGCCTGACGAAAAAGATGCTTCATACCAGTCAATTCTGTCTAGATTAGCCCAACAAACAATTATTAATCACAATAGATAAGAATGTAATGTCAGTACCATTTATCAGTCACAATACTTAATTTCTTATGAAGCTGCGGACCAATAGCGAAAGGTGTTCGGGCTGCATGCGGCCCGCGTGCCCTGCTTTAGGACCCCTGATTGCAATGCTTAAATAAAACTTTCCATTTTTTAAGGAATCGCCCTACATTCAACAACTTATGTAACCTTCACAAAGCACAGCCCGCCAAAAATGTTTTAATAAGGCCAAACATCTTGTTGTACGCTAGTCGCGGGGAATGCAATAACTCTTATGGGCGAGAGAACAAGTACAGTGGGAGAAGAAAAGAGTAGAAGGGAAATACAAAGAGAGACATGCAGAGAAAGAAAGAGAACAAAAAGAAAGGATGTAACGCGAGAGAACGAATACAGCGAGAGATTAAACAGAGAAATAGAGGAAAAAATGAAGGATAGAAATACACAGAAAGCAATAAACAGACAGAGAAAGAGAGTATGAAAATAAAAGAGAAAGAAAAAAACAGAAGGCGAGCGAAACGACTATAAGAAAGCGAGAGTGAGAAAGAGATACAGCGAAAGAAAAATACGGAAATAGGAAAAAAAGAAAATAGAAAGGGAGAGACAAGTATGGAAAGACAGAGGAAGAAATATACACGCAGATAAAGCGTTACAAAGAAACATAGACAAAATGAGATAGAAAAAATAGGAACAGAAAGCATATCCAAGTATAATGTAGTATAACAAGGGTTGGGAAACGGAAGTGAGGGTATCGAGGGGGAAAGGAGGAGGTTGGAGAGGGTAAAAGGGCAGTTTTGCACTGTATAGAATAGCAAGGGGTGCGAGAGGGAAGTGAGGGTGAGGAAGAGGGCAATGGGACCAGCTCCACCGGCTTCCTCAGTCTTCGCACCCCTGTAGTGTAGCTGCCCCATAATTTTTAATAGCGAAGCTGTTCTTGGTCGAGCCTTTGCATGTCCGGGATCCTTGGTAACTGTTGTCTGCATCATAAACGGGTACGCGCCAGGGACATTGGGTAAATCACACTAATCACCACTGGTCCACTAAAAATGAAGGCAACAGTTAGCCCTAAAAACGGGTATGTGCCACAGAAAATTTGTGCGGCCAATCAGAAAACTATCGTGATCAAAAACCCATATGTGCCACAAAGATTGGGTAAATCCCAATACGCAGAACTTCCACTAAAAAGGAAGAAGGCACTTCTTCGGCACGCTGAAGGTAGACTGTAGCGTGCAGATTTGTCCTCGCCGCTGACGGTCAGCCGCATAGCACACAACTGTCCCTGCCAGGCTCCTCCCCTACGCCCCCTTAAACGCCCTAATTCGCCTTCTTTCTTGTTATGTCGTATTGTAAGCGAAGGTAATGTAGGGAAGGATGACATCACAGGTCTTGTGATCAGCGTCTGCGTACATCGCCAACACATCGGCGAGTTTTATTAAGACGTCTGCTGAGGCAATTCGTCTGCGGGTGGTAGTCCGTCTTCCTTCAGTGACTTGTCAGGCTCTATTGTAATATTACTTGCGTTATATCGGCACAAAACTGCACCCCGATTTGTTATTAGGACTTCAGGAATGCCATGAGGCAACAATATTTTCTTGATGAAGACTATCGCTCCCTCGGCGCATTACCTTTAGGCACGGCCCCGGTTTCGGCGTAGTGGGTGAGCTAGTCTGCAGCTACGGCGATCCACTTATTGCCCGACGTTGACGCCCGAATGGCCCCAGGAAGTCCATTCCGATCGGGTGGAGACGAGGTGTCTTGTTCGGCTGAAGAAATGCCGCTGGCCTTGTCGGTGGTGTGCTGAGTCGCTGCCAGTCTCTTTAACGCTGTCGCGTTAAAGAGCTCGTTTCGCAGAAATACGGGTGTCGGCGTCGGCGTCGTTGATTGTGAGCGAAAAATCACCTTGTCCGTGACAGAAAAATCGAGAAAGAAGCAAACAAAATAAATAATAAAAATGTTCGGTTAGAGTGAGAATCGAGCCCAGGCCGTCGACGTGCCAAGCAGGTGTTCTACTTCAGATCCACCCTACTGCTTAAAATTGCTGCGAAAAAAAAAAACGCTATATGAATGTCATGTAGAGAAAGGAGTCTCCTTAACGCATGTAAGATTACGTGGCAGAAGTGTAGGCCTCAAATTGCGTGGCAGAAGCGCCAGGCCTCAAAACATGTGAATTTCAGCGAGTCGGTGTTTTAAAGGCCCTATCATTACAAAGCGCTATGAAATATTTCATCATCATTAGCTGCAAAAGTGTCAACAGGGTGAGCAGCTGCGTAGGTTCGCGTGTTGCCTTACGGACGCGTAGTGGGCCCATTCGATCATTCGCAAAAGGAAGAATTATGGCGTAGTAGGCACTTAACAGCTGTACTTTGAGTAGGCATTCTAGTGTAGCTTGAAACGGTCAATGTTACGAGCACAGTCATTCGTTTCTTTACGGCACAGTTGAGGCATGCATGCCCCGAGGACCGAAGCTAGACTAGAAATGGAGAAGGTGATGCGCACGGGGCCCGATCACGATATCGCGTTCTACTCTTCATCCCGCAGCTCAAACGACCTCCAAGTTTTTTTTCTCTATCTCTCTTTTTTTTTACTTATGGCTTCCACCGCTTCTTATTTACATATCAAGGAATCAGTTGTGTTAGCGACCCTTCTGTAGCCTTATCTAGTAATGACATAGGCCTGCTCAATCAGAGCTAACGCCGAGATTAATCGCACGTGCTTGCACGATACAATGTTTTTATTCTTTTTAAGGTCAAACCAGTTTTGTTTCTTTCACAATGAGCATGAGCATATGCTTGTTGTCCAGCTTAAAAAACAAATCGTTTTTCCCAAAATTACCAGTGTCTATTATGCATTCACCTAAGACGACTCGAAGGCGAAAGCCAGCTTCTTTTTCTGCTCAGTCAATGTATCCTAGCGCGCCACCCTCCGATAGCTTTCTTCACCTAACGTTGTTTTGCATTGCCTCCAGGATCGGAGGCACCTCACCTAGTTTTGCACTGCCTCCGTGATCGGGTCGCATATAACCAAGCTACGATGTCATGTCATGACGTCATAATGTGACATTACGTCAGGTGACACCACTGTGACGTCAAACATTTTGGCGATCTGGGATGTCATATGATAGCGTCATTTCGTGATGCTGATTTTTCGCATCTCTCGTCCTTTCCCCGACGCCGCCTACGCGGGACGCAGACGGCGACTGCCAATTTTCGAGTTTGATGAGGCATCAAATGCTCACTACAGCGTTGTATGTGTCCAATAAACCCAGTTGAGCGTTGGATGTGGACTCTCTCTCTTCGCCCATTCTTTTGCGCAGTTGTTTAAGTGTCATGCTACTTCATGTTAGTGTTGCCTCTAACGATTGTATTTGCGATTCCCCGTTGTTCTTGCTGCCAAACTTGGTCACCGGTTGCGTCGAGCGTGTGGTATGGTTACTACTTTCGGCAAATGTATTTAACTACTCAAGTGCAAGTGAAGCGCTGCAGCAGTGCACCCGCACGAACAATTGCATAACACGAAACAGACGTGGATCCTGCGCACTAATCTCATCCATTCGCTTTCGCTTGTCATATATACGTTAGGATAATGAAAGATGTCGTGTGAAATGGTGGAGAAAGACCTTTGTTGAGATATGGCTCCTTGTTTACTTGTTACTGTGGCAGGAGCCCCACTTCAAGTATCCCACTGGCATTTGCATAAAGCCGGGCTTGGTCCAGGGTCCCAAATGGGCTGGCGCCTGGTATAATTTCACCTCGCACGCGTGACGCTAGTATTGATGAGTATTCACATTATAGAAGGAGTTGAAGCTTAGGTTCTCACGTGATCTTGCTTCTTTATGCAAAGTGTTTAGGTGCTCGGCTTCGGCCCATTAATCCCTGCGTTGTCGTGCTTCACCACGCATTTTCCTCACTAAATTTTCGTTTTGCTCTCGAAATTCTTGTTGCTTCACGTGCATTGCCCAAACGTTTTTCTTTATTTATACAAATCTACGAATCCTACTGTCTTGCCCAAAAAAGGGCGCATTTGATGCTCTTTGAGAGACCTAATTATGACGTCAGGCCCTTTGTTTGTATAACGATAGCTACTATATAGACCCCCTCTCGCCTGGCTTTTGCCGTCGCCGTTGCAGTCATTTCCCGTCTATATATATATATATATATATATATATATATATATATATATATATATATATATATATACGGGACATGACGGACACAAAGAAAATTAATTCATACAAATTGTTTCAAAAGCGCGGACTACAGCGTGCGACCTCTCGCTCCTCAGCGTGCGCAGTTAGACGGCTGGACTCGATCATTGAGAGTACAGCCGTCAGTATAGTAACGCCGGGCTATTTATATACTGTATTTACCCCTGGCGGTGCGCACAGCTTGGAAGCGCTCCAGCCTGTTCGCTTGATGATCAGCGAGATGGCACGAAGGGCGCACTTAAAGGTCGTCGTCGCGCTCGTTGCGATGCGCGCGCGCCTGTTACCTCTACCAGCTGTTTTTGCGCGAAAGGGCCTGGTCGCCCATGCCCATGCGCCTATATCATGATAGGGTGGTTTGTACGACTCGCGCTTTCACCGCAAAGTTGGAATTATAGAGCCCACGAAACTTTCCTCGCTGCAGCAGCCGTGTTAGCGAATGGAGCTTGCTGCTGAAACACAAAGAAATGACACCTGTGACAGCTGTTAGTCCGCGCTCGTCCTGTACATACCTGTGCTTTTATTTCGTGCTTCCTTCTTTGTGTATGAGCAGCGTGCTTTAAGTTCACAGCTTAGTCAGTTGCTAGTTCGCGCTCGTCTTGTGTGTGTTCTCTTCGTGCGTCTTTTGTGCTTGAGCAGCGTGATGGAAGTTTCGAGCTGCTTACCGTTCTTCGCGTTACATTCCACTTTACTACTATCGCATTAATTGTTTCGCCATTGTGGCGAAACTGTGTCTTCTTTTTCTGCTGTACTTTTTAATGACATGTCGCATTCTATCTATACCTCGAATGAACGCTTGTCTTTTGTTAGACCTTATTAAAACATGTTGTTGGGCTAGTTGGCTCATTTTGCGCAGAATGACAACAACGCAACTGAAGGTAAAGAAACAAGGATGGGAAAGAACGTCAACTTGCAAACTAGATTTTGTTCGAAGATGATGGGTTCTCTTATAAGCAATATTGCCAAGTTCGTAATGACGTTTGCGCAGAACAATTAGTCATACAGGCGATGTTTATGCAATCGAGCTATAATAAATGAGGATTCCGGATTCCGCTCCACAAAGGGTCAATTAAGCGTCAATAATGTGCACGTCACGTTTCACATTGATATAATATACCGCCATTAGTTCTCGTGCCAACGCATACTCGCTTCCTTCTAAATTACTTGCATATTGGTTAAATCGGTGCCACACATCCAGGATTGACAGTGAATATGTAAATGCGCGCTAACCTTATGTTTTGCTTTTTGCATGTTTTCTATCAGAGGCTTTTTTTTCTCATAACAACATTGTATGAAATCGGCCGCACACGCTTTAGGATCGACCGCTTGCTAAGTGCCTTAACCAGGGCAGACAAGGCATAAACGGGGATTTTTTTTCGAGGACTGGTTGACAAGCATTCATCCATGGTTTAAAAATTTTAATATTGCTGCAAAAAGCGCTTAACACATCCATACATTCCCCGTGTACTGTACAAGCTATAATTCCAATAAAAGCTGTCCCGTCCGACTCTGATGCCTAATTCTGATTACGCTGCAGGATGCTGATTGCAATATTCAATGCTGCTATCGCTACGTCGGCTATATGACTTGTGCTAAATACAAAATGCTGGATGGTATGAAATGCTTGCCTGGCAAGGTGCGTGTTCTTATGTCCTCATAGTTCAGTTTACTGTGCGTGTACACTTTAAAGAGACAATTATGCAGTCGCAAAGTATGAACTCCCACCTTTGCTTCAAAAATTACAGCCTTTGACGCAGCTTGTGTAACGCAGTCATGGTATCATGATCGCAAATTTATGTAGTGCATATTAGAGCATTGCACGGGCCGGGATTTTCGGCCCGGGCCCGGGCCGGAACCGGAACTTGTTTAAACTTACCCGCCCGAGCCCGGCCCGGTGGCTGCGCGTGAGCCCCGATTAGGATATGACATTCTACTCTTGATTAAGAAGCTCAAGCGTCCTCCAAGATTTGCAGTCTGGTCTCCATGTCAAGCTTTTGCGGCTGTCAATCCGCTGAACTCGAAAATGACCACGGTAAAAGACAGATCACTGCGATTCACGAAAATTAATGTATCTTCCTATGCAATGAGAAATCGATGATGACGCAAGTAACAACACTAGAAAAAAATATTTTCGGGGGGGGGGGGGGGGGGGGTGATGGGGGGTGTTTATATACTTTCTTCTTAGGACAGCGTTTTTTTGTAGGTCCACATTCAAAATAAATGAGTGTTTGAAATAGTGAATTCATTACTTTTAATAATATCTGGGTTTTTACGTCTCAAAAGATGTATTACATTTTAAAAGCTTCTTCCTATTCATATCTTCAATTCCATTGCAAAAATATGTGATGCTCAGGTTGTCTGCATCGGTTATAACGGAAATTTCTCTATTTTCAAGGGTTGTTTGGATATTTTCTGTACAGTGCTTCAGAAATTGAACGACTGTTTTTGAACTACTTTTTTTTGCAGACTTGTAGGAGAGGTATTTGTGGAAAGCACTAATTGTTCAACTAAGAAAGAAGATGCATCTCCTTTTTAGAGACAGCGGAGTTTCAGGAGAAAAATAAACACATTCTACTGTGTTCATTGTCGGTGTTACTTTCGCACAAGTCTGTAACGACCATACGAAGCACATGAAAGTTAGCACGCGAAGTGCTTGAAGCATTCTTTATAAAGAAGGGGGAGGGTAGGATAAGTACGCCTTGAGTTTTTCTGTGTACTCTCATAAGCTGGGTGCAGCAGCGTGGAAGCAAAACAGATGCTCAAGCAAATACATTGCTCCTTGTAATTGCAATATATGGTTGCAGAAGCTTAAGACCACTGCGTTTGTTTCAAACGGGCTACGTCACATCATTACATGATATGCTAACCACGATTCACATGTACGTCTTAAGATATTAAATGCGAAGCATTTCTTAGCGAACTTCGGCGACTTTGAGCGTATCTATCTATCTATCTATCTATCTATCTATCTATCTATCTATCTATCTATCTATCTATCTATCTATCTATCTATCTATCTATCTATCTATCTATCTATCTATCTATCTATCTATCTATCTATCTATCTAGCCGCCTACGACTTTGTGCTCACCTGGCCGTATCGTTAATGGGATTTATACCAAATTTGGCATGGCATAACATGAGCGTATGACGAACATAAATGACTGGTCATATCATGAAAATCCTGACTAACTTGTCATGAAAAGTATGATTTACATGCCACGCTCATGGCGCGCTCGCGGCCGTTTCGTTAGCTTGATATACACCAAATTTGGTATTGTGTTACATGACTGTATGACGAACATAAATGACCAGTGGTAATATCGAAATCATGATATGTCATGAGCGACATGACTTGCATGCCACGCTCATGGCGTGCTCGCGGCCGTTTCGTTTGCTTGATATACACCAAATTTGGTACTGAGTGACATGACTGTATGACGAACATAAATAACCAGTGGTAATATGAAAATCATGACTTGTCATGTGCGACATGACTTGCATGCCACGCTCATGGCGTGCTCGCGGCCGTTTCGTTAGCTTGAGATGCACCAAATTTGGTATTGAGTCACATGACTGCATAACGAACATAAGGGGCAGGTGGTAACATGAAAATCTTGGCATGCATGTCATCTACAACGCCATTTACATGCGACGCTCATGGTGCGCTTGCGTCCAGTTCGCTAGCTTGATATACACCAAAATTGGTATTGCGCGACGTGACTGTATGACGAACATAAATGGCAGGTCCTAACATGTAAAACGTGACATGCAAATTATGTAAAGCATGATTTGCTCCTTCCTGGCTGCTTCGCATTACATCGATTCCCACAGTGCATGGGATCTGCCGGCTTTTTAATTAGTGTATCAGTTGCTGCCGATAACTGTGGTCGCGAACCAACGCAAGGCGCGTCCTGCCGCCTCGATCAAAACTCGCGCTTGCTACTTACGCACTTTCCCAACAGCAATAAGTAAACGATGAAATCGGCTCTTGCGATGTGTCATCTCACTCATAGGACAAGGTTTATGACACGTTTTGTCCTCATTGTGGAGATCAGCTGTTTGTTCAGCCACGCCTGGTAAGCCTTGTCGCCGAGAACTTTAGAATGAATCTTGAAAACAGTGCAAAATAGAAATGAATACATGGCTGAAGAAGCATGAGGACACAAATGTAACGCAAACACAAGCGTCGGTTTAGAACTTACGGGCCACACAGCGAACGTCGCCGACGTAATAAACACGAGGTGGAACAAAACCATATCTACAAGTGCCGCAATGTTGACTCTTTTTCTGGCGCCGCCGCCTGCTCGCATTTATTTGCCCAGCGCGTGCGCGCAGACGCTATGGGGACGCCGATAAGGCGACGCGGCGCTGATGGAGACTTATTATGCAGCGCTGCCAAAGGCTACGTTCTTGTTCTAGAAAGCCAGATTCCGGTGGCGCAATCTCATGTTAATTGCGCAGAACAGCTGCGGGAAATCGTCTATTCGCCACTATAGATCGTGCTGTTAGTGTGTATAGGCGGTTGGCGGTGTGGTGGGGCAAAATGAGACAAAAATTTGAAAATAGTGAATATTTATTTTTATTTCACTCTTTACCCTTAAACGTCAATGCAGAAACTTTCCTGTGCGTACAAGGTATGTGCTACATAAATATGACCATGTTGCCACTGTCAAAAAGTTTATTTTAAAAAGAAATAAAAAAATGCCCCAGATGTCTCATTTTGCCCCAACCTGCGGGGCAAAACGAGACAGTGTGAAAAAAAATTAACCCTTCAGTTTTTGCAGTAGAATCGCTTGAAATTAAACTCCGTGGGCCCTCACGCAGCCTTCATGACCCCAGTCCTTGCACACCACGCATTGAATCCAGACAGAATCCGATGCTGTTTTGCTCCAAAACTCCTTGCATATCAAACACCACCAGTGTTTCTTTATGCTATTGTTTTATTTTGTTGAAAGCTTTAACTTCATTGGATTATTCAACGATTGGACACTAGGTATGTTCTGACGCATCTTCTTCGCCTCCTTTTGCCGTTTTGGTGCAGAACTGCACGGGCGTTTCGTGGCTTTCAGCTTCGTCAGCCGGGCTTCGTGAGGCAATGAATTTCAAACTGTGCTAGATTAGAATTTTCTAGCGCTTCTTTTTTTTAATTTGGCATTGGAGAAATGTCATCAAAACTCGATGCCGAGACGTGTTTCTGAACGGCTTGACTTGGAGATGATTCCAATTTTGCGTTTGCCTCTTGAGAGCATCCTTGAGAACGCGGAAAAACCTCGATGCAGTGCGAATGGAGTGAGTGGCTTTTTCACGTCGGTTTCCTCCCAGGAAGCTCTATATGATATTCTATTGTGCGTCCGAACCCTCCTAAACAATAAAATATAATATATAATCAGTGTTAGTAAATGGTTCACTTAATGAGACACTCTCTAAGGCAATTCAATGCCTTTTTGTCGCGTTTTGCCCCCCCCTCACATGCCCCAATTCAAAAAAAATTTCCGCTTTGGCCCCGAGCACCAAATGAACTAAAATTTTGGTGGTACGTAGCTAGTAGTATAAAGTAACAATATAAATACTTACGTTGTTGTACTGATGCCAGAGTAGCTTCATGCACGGATCCGAAAATTTGGCCGAGAAGAATTTCGCCCGTTTTTGACGGGTCACGAACACACTGACACCAGCCGCGTAATTTTTCCCACGCGAACGCTGTGAACAATCATCAACTTTTAAACATAAAAAGGTGGACAACTACCAGCACCTCTCGCAGAAATATAGAAACAAAGAAAAGTGCTTTCTGTATTAGCTATAGAGGTCGGCAAAGCCAAAATGTCGCGTTTTGCCCCGTGTCTCATTTTGCCCCGCCTTACCCTACACTGCGGCGCTTCTTCGCGACCGTTTCGAGCCAATCAGGCGGATAAAGTAAGTTGACGACAGCCTTATGGTGGCATATACGCCCTGCATTGTCACAATTGTACATGAAGCCGGTGGAACATTCCTATTACGTCCGAGAGACGCACAATATGCCAATTCACGGGATGCTGGCCTTCGGCGACAGTCAACTTTTTGGACTGTGCTCGATCTTTTTCTTCTTTTATTTATACGTGTTTACCTTTTGTTATGTCTATACTACAATATCAGTGGTGTTCTGCGACTGAACCAAGTAAATTACTTCTTGCTCGAGGTGCTACCAAAAATATACAAAGCCTGTATTTCTGCGAGACGAGTGTACAGCTTTGTGCACTCTGCTTTTCTGCTTCCATAAATACGTATCCGCATTTCTTTTCTCTGTGTAATTCTAAGCGGCCTTTGGAGACCGTAGTTAGTGCTTTGTGGTATCTCAAGTATTTCGGAATCGGCCAAACTTCGCGAGATGATGACGCTAAATCTCTGCATTCGCACCTCGATGATTATTAATTTTGTTTAGGACGACGCCAAATGCACCATGTGATGTGCTTGAAGGACGAAGTGGTACATGTATTCAATTATCATAGTGAATATAAGAACAGTAATGGGAAATGCTTGTGTATATCGCTCATACATACGTACAAATGTCATTTTACTCATCCAAAGCGCTCCATTACTCGTGTTAACACGGTTCCATCTACGACATGAAGCCTGCATAGGGTCTGTTTGCAGGGTAGCTTCGCGCACCGGTGCGGCTCTGTGGTAGAATAATGGTATGCTACGCAGGGCGTCCGAGTTCGGATACCATTCTGTCCTGGACATTTTTTTTAATTATTTCGTCTTTTCTTTATTTCGCACGATAGGGGTTACAGACACCGGCGGCGCGGCTGTGGCGGAGAACTACGGCGCCAAATTCAGCTTCTGTTGTGATCTCATAACAGCTTTCATAACAGCTTTCGCTGTAAAAGTTCTCCTTTTGTTCTTATATTGTGCAAATGCAGCAAGTGCGGTGTCCATGCGCTGCACGCTAGTTATATGCGCACACTGCATTTAATAAAAACGTATGTGTATGTATATGGCCGCGTCTTCTACTGCAGCAGTGTCCCCTTTTCCAACCCAAAGTTTGAGCGAATATGCACTGCACCAAATATCTGCTGAATCGACGCTTCAAGGGACCTTATAGCGCAGAAATAAATTTGTTGAAGAGCCAGTTCGTACATGATACTGTGCGCAGTTTTTCGTAGGCGCTTGTGTTGTCTGTTCCTTTGTCTTAGTCCCGCTCTCGCGCTCTTCACTCGCAGTAAATATGTTGAAACTAAAATTATACTCTGAAGATCTCGTGCTGTTATTGTGTCAAAATTTTATCTTAAATTTGCGCCGAAATTCACGATGATGACCTCAAGGATATTTGTTTTTACTTTGGCCGCAGTGGCACAACAAAAATTTCTGAACCTTCATAGGTTAAGTCTCTGGCTCCCTCAGGAGGCAATGTACTTCATTTGTATAGATTAGGAACGACGTAGGCCCTAGCACACACCGTCAAAATCTGTGGCGTCGCGGCAAATTGGTGCGAGAACAAGGTGACGTCGCCACCCACGTTTTCCTTTCGCGCGTTTTCTCGCTTACCAAGTGTCTTCTCACAACAAGCGTGGTGCTTGCTTGCTTGATCCTTGTCTTGGCACTTACCCACTTCGGGGGATTGGCCATGAACCGGCGGTTAATATAGTGATATGGATTAAACTTTAGACGATGAAGAAAAACTAATCGGTTGACTGGGGAATATAGAAAAAAGGAATTTTTTTTTTCAGACGCTTAATTTATGTGCCAATATAATACTTATGGGACAATACATGCGTATGCTGTGATCCGCTCAAAGAAGGACAAGTGCAGAAAGTTGACTGAAGATAAATTAGCACGGAATTCTTTTAAGTGCGGATCACTTTAACCTTTTTGTTCCGCGGACTAGTGCGCACAGGAATCATCATTTAGAAGAACAGAAAGTTGGGCGAGTTTGTACTGATCCATGAAGGCACTTTGGAGCTTGAAGGTGATGGATAAATCCCACTGCTTACAACTCGTCCACTAAAAACGAAGGCGGCCGTAGTTTCCCAACAAATCATTAACGGGTATGTGCCACGGAAACCGGGTAAATCCCACTACTTACCACAGGTCCACTAAAAATGATTCTACCACCTAGCCGAAAAAATGGCTGCGAAGCGATGGTGGCGAGCCGACGCCCCCCAAGTACGTGCAACGAGAGAATACTACGGAACAGGAAAGGCAGCGGCGGCTACGGGAAGACCCTGAAGTGATAGAAGCCCTGCGCCAACGACCGCATGCCCGTAATCTACGAGATGTGCGAACTCTCGGTTTCAACGCGATTTTCCGTCTCTGAAGTTTAGACATCCGTGTCGTGTCTGCGACTATGGTTTAACTCGACCCTCTGTGCGCTGCGAAATAAACAAAAAATATCACAGCATATCCACGGAGTGAATGATGATGAGTGGGCAAAGCTCCGGAGGTTCCTCCAAAACGTTCCTGTGTGCACGTTTCGCCGCCGCTTCGCGGGCTCTCAGCTCAGGATCCGCTTGCCGGCGCTTTCGTGCCGCTTCGGCAGCGAGAGCCCTCAGCGTCTCTGGATCCTCTTGCCGACGCTTCCGTGCAGCTTCGTCTTCGCGGGCTCTGACGGCGAGCCCGCGCTGCAGCCTCTTTCAGAGCCCGCCTTGTCTTCGTCGCTCATTGCGCGCTGACTGCCGAGCGAAAGAGGGTTCTCCCGCACCGGGGGTGGAGCGAGCGCCGCCGCGCCTCAAGCGGTCTTCGATTCAATGAGCGGAATGCGCCTCCATCCGATGAGATTCTAGCATCGCCGCGCCATCCAGCGGTCTCCTATCACACTAGAGCACGCAGCGGAGCCGTCTCCTACGCATCGGAATGGAGCGAGTGCCGCAGCGCCATCTAGTGATCAATTCACGTACTGTCACAGTGCAGCGCCATCTAGTGAACATTGTGAGAAGCAGCCCAGCCGGGGGTGGCAGCGCCATCTAGTGAATATTGTGAGAAGCAGCCCAGCCGGGGGGTGGCTACGACGGAGGAGGGACTGAGCCACGGCGTAAGGAGCTTCGCCCCTAAAACCGAGCTAACCTATAGAAACAACGTAGCTAACCTAGCTAAATCCTAACCTAACCTAACCTAACCTAACGTTTTGCTGTGCGAAGCTTTGAGCGACGTAGTACAAGCTACGCCATTTTTTCTAGTTTTTGTTAGGCCTGCATTAAGCGGGGTACATGGTAGGTCATGAAATGTGTTGTAATCAAAGAAATTTTGACTTCCTAAAACCTCGACAGAGCCATCACCACACTCACACTTCGCCTTTAATCTACCTAAATCATTTTTAAGCTTTATCTTCTCAAAATTGTGTGCAGGTGATCATGGATCATTAAAGTTCATGGCTGTGACGCTCTGACTTTTTATTTATTAACTGGTTTCCCAGGTGTTTCACACTAATACCATGCCTTGATGCCCAATTATGACGTATCACCAGAAGCTAATATTTTGCTCAACTTTCGTTGTAGCAGCGCACACGGGACGAGGACGAAGAAAGAGAAGCACAAAACACGTACTGACTCGCAACTAAACTTTATTGGCAAAAAAAGCAAGTACATATATAGACGATGCATATCACAGCAAAACGTCCCTAGGCAAGGCGACACAGATAAACTTACCTATCACCAGAAGCCTTGCATGTACTGCATAGGTACAAAAATTCTGCGTCACTCAATGAAATAGACGGGAGGCTGACACACTTGTCGCATTTCCTTCGAATATGAAAGGCCTCCGTTACTTCTCTTGCTAACTGCTTTGTATGGTGTCACAGTATCATGGTGTCGCTAAAGGAGGGTGTGCAGCCGCATTCCTGGCAGTGGGCGGCGAGAGAGAAAGGCTTTGTGTCTAAGCTTTAGTTACGAGTCAGCGCCTGTTTGGGGCGCTATGCAGGATGGCCCGAGCTTCTCGGGCACAGAGTTTGCTCCGAGCTCGCACTGCGGCGGTCATGGCACAAAGACAGAGCGGAGCGCGTGATAGCAGCATTGACAAAAACGGCTACATAACGAGCGTGGCGTCAAAAACGCATGTGGGGCATCTGCAGCGGTAATCAAAGAAACACCGCGTGCGAACACGTCAGCGCCGCCATCCAGTCCACATTTCAACAGTGCAGCGACATCAGCGTGACTGTCGCGCTATCTTTTTGCCAACTCAGCATTGCGCCTCCCACTGGCGTGTTCGTGGGCGTTGTTCCACTTTCAGGCATGTTCTTTCGTTCCACCCGCAGCATGGACATTTCCACTCTCGAAGGCAACAAGGGTGCACACGCTACACTCTCGTGCAGCTCGTTGTCACCAGGGGCGCTCGCATCATTGCGGCAACGCGGCTGTGAGTGGTACGTCGTGAGCGCGGTGAAATTGAATGCGAGACATCGCAGCCACGTGAGGATATAACTTATTTCTTCGTGCGTGTGTGCAGTCTGCGCGATAAAGCTGATAGATGAATCATGCCGCTCGCTGGCGTTGCGGCGTGAGCACTGCTCCTAGGAAAGCGCAAACGCGATGGGTGGACCCGATCTTCGCCGCGGGCGTCTGTCAATCAAACTGATTGACACGTGAACTCGGGTACAAACTCGTTGATTCTGAGAAGGCCCCAGTTCAACACGTGACTGTCATGGTGCCGGTGTGACTGTCAAAGGTTTCATGCGGTGGACGCTAAGCAGCAGCTTCTTTGCATATAAAATAATTTGGTCAGCCTTTACTACTTGTGCAAGGCTGGAGCCATAGAGGAGCTTGTGATCACAGCTTCTTCCAGCGTTTTAAGTCGGTCGTCTACTCAGTCTGCTCTGTATACGCTTCGAAGAACGCATCAGCTCCGTCTTAATTTTGATTGTACTAATTAGGCAGGACTTAATTACCAAAATATTGAACAGTTTTGTCTTGATTGGTAAGGTTTTAATTAAAACGACAATAATTACCACGGGTGCAATTAGCATAATCTTGATTAATATGCAGCTAATTAACATAAACCTAATTCGCATGATCTTAATAGCATCATATTAAGGTCTAATTAGGATGACTTTACTTAGCGTGCTTATAATTAACGTCGCGTTAATTAACCTGGTATTAGTTAGCACGGTCATAGCTTTACATGGCTTTATTACCATCGTCTTAGTAAGGTATGGCTTCATGAGCTCGATCTTAGCATGCCTTGGCTTAATTAGCTTGTTTATAGCATCTCTTGACTTATTTAGCTAGGTGTACCGCCCAGCCACTTAGCTAATCAGCTGGGCGCACGTCCTCGTGCAGCGAGCACACCATGAAGGGATGAGGAGGGCGCGCGCCAGTCGAGCAACGCGCAAGACTGTGCAGGCTGACCATGATGATTGTACACGTGGCCTCGGGTTGAGCTACGGTCGCGATATTGTAAGGTGCTCGGCCGGAACTAATCTCAGGGGCCACCGTGCTAATTATTCTAAAGGATACTTAGTACAGACATTAAAGCTTCAACACGAATTTAAACAGCCCCTGCCTTTAAAAAAAAATTGGCCGCGTATCTGCGTGCTTCGCCGCAAATGTCGTCGAAAGACGATAGTCTTCTGCCGGCCGTACTACACTGTTTTGCCTTGCCTCAGACAGCGCTTTCTCTATGTTGAATCGGCCGCATCTGGCTGGCCTTGATAAAATAGAAGAGGCGCTGCGTGAGACATGGACGCCATCTGGCAGTGCTGTCGAGAAACATCACCTTGTGCAGAACCCAGCAGCAACATATCGTCGGCCGAGGGGTTTTTCGTGCATAGCGTCGCTTTTTGAGCGCAGCCTAAGAAACGCTGGGGTCTTCATAATTACGTATCTATGTATTTTCTTATAGAGAAACATACCAGAGACTACTTATTTATTGACGTTGCTCCTCAGACATGCGTAACATTTGCTTTTTGATCGACGATGTTCACAAGTATGAACAAAAATACTTGTGCAAGATTGCTGGGCGCTCAGAAAGTGGTTAAACTTTTGCCGGGTGGCTGAATCGTGTGACGTGCCGACAAACAGAGAAACAGACAGACAGACAGACAGACAGACAGACAGACAGACCAAAATTTCTCCGTTTGAGTATCCCAAGAAAGACTATCGTCTTTAAAATATCAGTAAACCCTTCTGGCACTTTTATTGCATGGGTGTTTAATCAAGCGCAGCACCGTGTCGGACCGAGGAAGAAGAAGCGCCTCCTTCCACGAGCAAGCCCGTGCTCACGGGGACTTGCAGCCAGTATCGACCAGAACGGCTGAAAATAAATATCGTTCGTGATGTTTAAGCCTCGCTTCTTGCCAGTGAACCGTATGCCATTTTAAACAATTTGGTGCCGAAGACCCGGGAACTACTACCAGGGACCACGGAAGGCTACGAGTGAACTGACCGGCATGGAGCGGCTAAAATCGAAGCGGACGTCGAGACGATCTCTCAACACCAGGATTATTAACGAGGCAAGAGCTCTTCTTGGCAATGCAACAGCCACCATCGATCAGCTCAACGCCATTTACGGACGTCTGAAGGCGAACAACGATGAGCTGAATGAAATCAACAAGGAGCTAGAGAGCCACATAGCGGATGAAGAGTTTGAGCAAGAGTTCAACACCATCGTTGAATACGAGGACAACGCTACTAGTGTCATGAGTGAGCTGCTTAGCAAGCGTGACAGAATGGTTGCGGCCACGTCATCAAGACCGGAGCTTCAGACTTCGTCAGTAGCCAGTACCGCTGGAGCCTCTGGTACCAAGCTGCCCAAGCTTACCATCGCCCCATTTGCTGGTGATCTGTGCCGGTGGAACGACTTTTGGGAACAATTTGACCAGATGATTCACCGCAACGGAAGCCTCACTGCAACGGACAAGTTCAACTACCTGAGGTTCTTCTTAAGGGGCGACGCAGCTTCAGCTATTGTGGGCCTGCCAACCACAGAAGCTTGCTACAAGGACGCTATCGACATACTCAAAAAACGCTTCGGTGACAAAACGAGACTCGAACAGGAGTACTTCTCCAGGCTTCGCACGTTACCTTCAGTCCGTTCAAGCGACCCGACAGCGCTTCGCAAGCTGTACGACCAGGTCGTCATCAACATCAGAGGACTGGAGACCCTTGGGGTGAGCAAGACATCTTTTTCGGCAATGTTGTGCGACATTTTACTGCGGGCTTTGCCACACGATCTCGTCGTACAGTACCATCGGTCTTGCGCCAATCGGACGAGCGACAGCAGTAATGCAGCCTCTATCACGGAGCTGGAACGCCTATTAAATTTCTTGTCTGTCGAAGTGGAGAGCTTAGAGAAAAGCGAGCTTGTGAACCATCGTGGAAGAGACAGCCGTAGTGAGAATGCGCTGAACAAACCACGCCAGTTTCGAGGCTCGAAACCCACGTCTTCAGTTCTCCATAACAACGCCACGAAAGTGCCCGAGAACTGTGTGTTTTGTAAATCCAGCCAACATTCCACGGAAGAGTGCTCTCTGGATATCCCACTACCAGAAAAGAAGCACATTTTATCAGGAGACATGAGGTGCTTTAGATGCACGACTAAAGGCCACAGGGCGTGTGATTGTAGGCGCAAGATCACGTGTTCTACCTGTCAAGGGCGCCATGCGACGAGCGTGTGTGATCCGCAGAAATTAAGCCAGAAGACACGCGAAACCGGCAGGACAAATACCAGAATACCGGCAAGTAAGCCAAACACGACTGTATGTGCATCTCTAGGGAAGAATCGACAGACCCTCGAGAATTCATCGACGAGCGTACTTCTGCAGACGTTTCGGGCTTGGGCCGTAACAGATGTTACATGTCGGTACATGAGAGGTGTCATAGACGGAGGCAGTCAGCGCACCTTCGTCACAGAGAGGCTATCAAAGCAGCTGAAGTTGCCATGTGTGGGATCCACCATCATTGCGCTCAACACATTCGCAAGCAAGTCAAGTCGAGCAGCGCAAAAGCGGCGTGTTGTGGAGCTCCGTCTGCGGAGTCAGTTTTCAGACGCGGAAGTTGCCTTACAAGCCATAGAAATTCCGCACATATGCCAAGATATCGACGCAAGTACAACAAGCTCACCATTTGTCGCGGAAATACAGCGGGCTGGAAAAGACATCGTTGATCAACTACTCTACGGATCCGTTGTCGGGGAAGCAGGCATAAGTGTTCTCATCGGTTCCGACCAAATGTGGACGGTGATGACGGGAGAGGTCACTCGATGCGCAGGCAATGAGACACTTATTGCCATGAACTCGAAGCTAGGGTGGATGTTTCAAGGCAACACCAGCATGGCATCGGATGTCACAGACTCGCGGATTATGGTCTGCGTATTGAAAACAAGTGTACAAGAGAGCGACGAATTCCTTCGTTCCTTTTGGGAACTCGAGAGCGTAGGAATAACAGACGCCGTCGACAGTGAGAGCAAGCTCAGTCCAGTACTGAAGCAATTTGAAGAAACCGTCTGTCTTAGGAACGGAAGATACGAAGTGACGTTGCCCTGGAAGGAAGACGTGGAGCTCTCGGACAACAAGCAAGTCGCCATGACAAGACTTTGGAAACTTCTCTCCCGACTGTCGAACAAGCAAGAACTCTTGAAGACGTATGACACCACCATACGGGAGTACCTACGAGCGGGACACGCGGAAGTTGTTGACGGGCCACCCCTGGACTCGACAAAGGTCTATTACATGCCGCATAGGGAAGTGATCCGAGAGCACGCACTCACCACGAAGGTCAGAATCGTTTTTGACGCTTCTTCTCACGCAAGAGGGTGCTTTTCACTGAATGAATGCCTACAAAAGGGCGAAAACCTGTACCAGGATCTCGTGAAGGTACTACTACGCTTCAGAACGTACCGTATAGCTCTGCTAGCCGACATTGAGAAGGCTTTCCTTCAAATCTCAATCGCAGAGAAAGAGAGAGATGCCTTTAGGTTCCTCTGGTTTCGCGAAAAAGAAGCACTGCATTTCTCCGAGGAGGATATTCAGGAGTGGAGAATGACGCGAGTGCCATTCGGAACAACATGTAGCCCCTACTTACTGACGGCAACTATACTCCACCATCTAAGGAGCGTGCATTCAAGCAAAACCAGAACTGCAAGACTTCTCGGTGAATCATTCTACGTGGACGATCTAGTGGCTGGAGCAGAGTCAGATGAAGAAGCACTTCAAATCTGTCGAGAGGCCAAGGAGATTATGCAGCAAGCAGGAATGACATTAAGGAAATGGACGACCAACTCAGGCGGCTTGATTGACGCATTAGAGCATGAGGAACAGTCCGCAGGCAAGGAAATGGCTATCCTCCATGAGGCGAGTGTGAAAGTACTTGGAATCACATGGAATCCACACACGGATACTCTCACGTTTTCATTGAGGGGCCTTCTCGAATTTATGAAAGAAAAATCTGATACCAAGCGGTTCGTTCTTCAAGCTGCTTCAAGAATATTCGATCCAATGGGATTTGTTGCGCCATTCACCATTGCTATAAGAATCTTCTTCCAGAAGTTATGGACACGTGGAATAGCGTGGGATGAGCAGCTACCTCAGGATCTTCAAGAGGAATGGCATGACTGGGTGCGTCAACTACCGCTCCTGCAGAATGTTTCCGTGCCGCGTTATCTTGGCAGCGGATCCAAGTCACTCCGAGAGCTACAGCTGCATGTTTTTTGCGACGCAAGCCCTTCGGCATATGGTGCAGCGCTTTACGTCGTACCGAGCTGCTCAGCGAGGCCCGAGTTGCTGATCGCAAAAGCACGTGTAGCACCTATCAAGACAATGACACTGCCACGGCTAGAGCTTCTAGGAGCCTTGATTGGAGCAAGACTACTTCGTTACGTCTCAAGCGCACTCACAAACTTCGAGATCCACTGTACTATGTGGTCGGATTCCACAATCACGTTGTCGTGGATAAAAGGCGACATAACGAAATGGAAGCAATTTGTGTCGAACAGAGTGAAAGAGATAAGAGAAAAAACAGATCCTTCTATGTGGAGGTATTGTCCGGGACATGCGAATTCGGCCGACCTGCTCACACGTGGGGTTTCAATGGATAAATTATTGTCCAGTAGCACGTGGCGACATGGACCAGACTGGCTATGCGAATCAGAAGACCGATGGCCTCTACAACCATCGGAGCCTATCCCCACCGATGACAGGATCTCCTCTGAAATGATTGCCGTTCATGTTGCGATCTCCAGCGAGACGACATCGACACCACTCCTGGACATTGACCGTTACAGCAGAATTGAAAGGCTACTCAGGGTCACGGCCTGGATATTCAGATTCATTGAACGCTGCCGCCTGAAAAAATCGGCGCACACCGGATTTCTAGTAGCCGAAGAGATCGCGGAAGCAGAAAATTATTGGATCAGGCATGTACAGCAGCAAGCCTTCAGAGAAGAAATAAGCTCTATTCGACAAGGCACATCTGCAAAGGAAGACTCGCGCATCAAAGACCTCAACCCGTTCTTGGATGCCAACAGCATCCTTCGGGTCGGTGGGCGCCTGTTACACCTCGAAGCGTCTGAGGAGGTAAAACACCCAGTCATCCTCCCGCACGATCATCACTTTTCAACGTTGTTGACAGTGCGAGCACACTGCGGAACACTGCACGGAGGCGTGAGAGACACTCTGTCACAGTTGAGAGAGCAGTATTGGATCTGCCGGGCACGAACACTGGTGAAGAAAGTGATACACGGCTGCTATACGTGCAGACGCTTCAGTATTAGCCCAGGCGACGCTCCGACTGCACCTATAGCACGTCACTGTCTGACACCGACGAACCCATTCGAAGTCACTGGAGTTGACTTCGCAGGACCACTCTTTGTTGTGACTACAGCCGGGGAGACGAAATGTTACATAGCGCTCTTCGTATGTGCTACATCACGAGCAGTCCACCTGGAACTGGTTTCCAACATGACCTCGGAAGCCTTCCTCATGTGTTTGCGACGCTTTGTAGCACGAAGGGGTCTGCCTCACGTAATTTATTCAGACAATGCAAGAACGTTTAAGAAGACGTCAAGAGACTTAGAAAAACTCTTCCAGATGTCTTCCCAAGAGGATGTATCTGCATACTTGGGTCAGAAGAGGATCACCTGGAAGTTTATTCTTCCCAGCGCTCCATGGTGGGGCGGATGGTGGGAGCGTCTGGTCCGGACGATCAAGCTTCCACTGAGAAAGGTTCTCGGCAAAGCTCGACTTAGCTTTGAGGAGCTGACCACTGTACTAACGGAAGTAGAGGCGGTCGTGAACTCAAGACCTCTCACCTACATCGAGTCGGACAGCGAGGAACCTCGTGCATTAACCCCAGCAGACCTCATCATCGGAAGGAGACTTACGACGCTGCCACAGGGCGGCAACGACATGCCAATGGACCTGACGCGCACGGAAGCGGTACGACGGCATGCTTACAGAAAACGCCTAACTGAGAACTTTTGGAGGCGGTGGACGAGAGAATATCTGTTGCAACTTCGATCAGCGCACTTTTCGCGTAAGAGACCCACCAACGAAGTTAAAACAGGTGACATCGTCATTGTCCAAGCTGAGAAATCACCCCGACAAATGTGGAAAATTGCAAGGGTTCTGGAAGTCTACAGAGGAGCTGATGGCCATGTCCGTTCTTGCAAGATTCAACAACAGCAAGGGGTTGTTACCACCAGGCCGATACAAAAACTTTATTCGCTCGAGCTTAACGAGTGACTTGGCGGCCGGGAGTGTGTTTAATCAAGCGCAGCACCGTGTCGGACCGAGGAAGAAGAAGCGCCTCCTTCCACGAGCAAGCCCGTGCTCACGGAGACTTGCAGCCAGTATCGACCAGAACGGCTGAAAATAAATATCGTTCGTGATGTTTAAGCCACGTCTGCACTCAGTGGAACGACAAACAAATGAAAGAAGATGCCACTGGTTTGAAAACACTGCCCAATTTTGTCGACCGTCCTTGACGTGACGCTCCGTTCCGTCGTAACCAATGGAACGCAGCGCGCGCTGAAGGGTGGATCTGACTTTGTCGTACTGTTGGCTCGTTCAAAAGGGGGTGTCGCCAGAACGCGGAAAGATCCCGAGTTTCGCCAAGCTCGGGCCATCCTGCATAGCGCCCTGGTGCTCCTTTTTCTTCGTCCTCGTCCCTTGTGCGCTGGTTCAACCAGACATGAACGCCTATCAACTCGCTCAAGTTTCTATTCAGATGCAGTTAATATTTTGCTATTGAGACAGGTTTTTGCAAGATTACAATGCAAAGCAAGCGTAGGTGCGAGTCAGCACTACGCGGACATCGGAATAACATCAACCAAGATATGAAAATAAATGCAGAGCCATCGCGATTTGCACGGGTACGAACACACACAATAAACGAATGTTCAAGGCACATGTGACGCTTCATATATATTCATATTCATATGTTCAAAATTGTGTTAAAAAGCAAACCATAAAATTATATGTGACTTCTAGTGGACGTCACATGCTGGACGACTGCACATCTCAGTCTGTGTTTCTTCGCCGGTTCACGTATCTCGGCTCTCTTCCGATGTCGCCCTGCGTAAAAATAATTACGCACACTTCCTTACTGCACAAGCATCATACAACAGTAGAACTCCATGCTAATATCGCTTCCGCAACAATGTTATTGACGTGTACTTGTAGCAAAATTAAACGTGTTATAAAAAATTTCGAGGTCGTGCTTTCATGAATAAAAATGAGCCAGTGAAAGAGAACTGCTGGGCATGATATTTCACACTCGCAAAGACAGCGAAAACGATGACAACGATAAAATGACTTCACAAGCGCAGCATTGAACAATAAAGAGTATTTCTGCGAGGGAAAAAAGTGAGAATAAATGTTAATTAGCGGTGCGTACCGTCTGGAAATATTTTCGTATTTGTTGAAATGTTAACAAACCAAGTTTGCGGCTGAGGAATGCATGACGGGATGCCTCGCTGGAGCCAAAGTTTCGGCCAGTGAGCATGTTTTCGTCAAGGCCGCAACTGCTTCCTTTAGCGCTATATATATGTATGCTTTGTTTACTCTCTCCCAATCACAAAAGTTGAGGCCAAACATGCAAGTGCGAAACACAGTTGAAGGATGCGGAGGGAGGGGAGGAGAAACGGCGGATACATTTCTTGAAATAGGCTCTCGAGTCGTAGTATGTAAGGGGCAAATGGGAAACAACTTTATTTCAGTCAAGTAGCCCTTCTTACGGATACACCAACATTGCATATGTCGCCACCCACATTAAAATTCCGATGATTCTCACATGTCTATCTTCAGTCACGTATCTTGAAATTTCCACACTGTTCGAAGTTGAATAAAGGCCTGGTGAAAGGCAAATATTTTGTTGCATTTGCATCACGATGATTAGCCCTAGACACTACCTCACCTTCGCGTTCGTAGTTCGATGGTGACCTTAAGTCCACATGATAACATCTGTAACATATTTTAGTTTACAGGATCATCATAAAAGAGCACTGCATTTTATTATATATGATGCATTATATTGTGAACTGCCACAACAATAACAAAATTTTCAGAAAAGGCTAGTCAGTAGACTGGAAAGCTACTTGAAAAGCTTTCCGTTTTTCACCACACCTCGGAACGCCGGTTTAATGTGATACGTTAAAACGCGTTTTCCAAGTATGAGCCTTACTTTTAATCGAAGAGTCTTTAGCTGTGGTCAGTATTCGATTTTACAGATTAATATCATAGTTTCCATAAACTTAATGCTGCTACATTTCGCGGGCAGAAATTGCTATAAAGTCAAGAAATCCCTTTCGGAAAGGCTATATCCACCAGAGAATACGCTGTAGGATTCCCACAACGTCAATTGCAAGAAGCTTGCGATAAAGCTTCGTACACCATCCCGTTTTCTCGCCTAAGGATCGCTAGTTCGTTTTATTTTGGTAATAGCGAGATTTTATTTCCGGCAAATGTATGTTGTGCGTACTTTGCAATGGATTTTAAACTCAGTCTTGTCCTCGATTGTACGTAGAGAAAGGCAATCATGATCAGCGAAGTGGCTGCGCCGCTGAGCTCGCCTATCAGAGCGTGTCCCCGTACAAACTAAAGCAAGCCGCCTTGCAAAAACGTAATACAATTAATGCCTTGACACTTACGCGGCGAGTGGCCTCCATCTCGGCGTTCCGCTCTTCTTCGGTCGGTATCCGACGAAGCCAGTCGAATTCCAGAGGCAGCTTGTACTGCTTGTTCGAGATAACAACTATAACCGGTCGGGGCCGGGTCGCAAAATCACCCTGGGAAAGCAACGAACAAATTGTCGCCTTTACCTTCCAAAGTGCTGACATTATTGCAGTAGTAAATAATGTAGCTATAGCACTGAAGCACAGTGTAACCATGTAACCATTCAACTAGCCAGAACTGAAAGCGGGGAGTGATGCCTCATTTTCACTGTACATCAACGTGGAAACTATTTATAAATCATAAGCTCTGAACGTATTTTGATCCACGCCAGCTCTAAGAAAAAATGGTGGCCTTTGATGAGTCATCTTTGCTACACATGAGACTCTGAAACGTATAACTCCCTTTAGAGAAGCACATTGACTCTTTCTGGACTGTTGGGGGGACGCATAATTTTCTTTAGATAGTCAAGGTGACTCTCTAAAGAGAGTTATACTTCTCAGAGTCACATGTGTAGTAAGGAATACTCAAAGGGCACCTTTTTTTTCTTAGGGTGGAGCCTTAAAGTTTCGCATAACCGCCGTGGTGGTGTCGTGACTATAGCTTTGCGCTTTAAAGGTCGTGGGTGCGAATACCGGTGAATATGTTTTCGTAACGGATGTATGAAGGAGCACTCAAGCACTATAAAAACGTAAACGCACTTGAAAGAACCGAATCAGGGCCTTTCAAGAGCCGTACTATGGCATCCCACATGACCTACCTTGAAATGTAAAGTTAAGCATAAGCACTCGAAGAAAGGCAGAAAGGGGAAGATGCAAACTTGCGATGATAAATTCGTAAACAGGGGTGTGTGCTGGAGCTGACGTTTCGACTAGTGGACTTGTCGTCTTCAAGGCTGCAAATGATTTCCTTAGCGCTCGTCTGTATATGCTTCGTGCCCTCGCCTCCAATCCGAACAGGAGGGGGTACGAAAGGAGAAGGACAGGCAAATGCGAAAGCGGGGGGATGATGTAGGGGCCAATGAGAAACCACTATGGCGAATTGGGTGAGTCAGAAGGAAAGATGCATTCCGTGAAGAAAGGTGTGGGGGGTCGTAGGGGGGGCGGGGGGGGGGGGGGGGGGTACACGCTTCGCTGAGTTATGGTTTTCAGAAGAAAGCGCCCCTTAACAATGGTAGGTTAGAAATTCCTAGAAGGACTTAACACTTATCGGTTTCCGTTGTGCACGTGCCATATCGCATGGTCTCACAAGCCCCCTTTGAAACGTTTATACCTGCTGGCTCGAGTTTAATAAACTTGTGAATAAGGTATGACTGTATATTTTCTTTCTCTTGAGGACCGGAAGTTTGACTGAAGGATGTAAAGTTTGAGGTCGTCGATGTTCTGACCTCATACATTAAGGTGCTGTGCCGCTTCTTTCGATAATTTCTTCGCCGTGTCCACACGGTGCTTCTTTAATCTAACATTAACGGGCTCTCCCGTTTCGCCAATGTACTTTTTGTGAAAATTGAACATTTGATGATGTAGACAACGTTTGAACTAGTGCAGGTGAAGATTGATTTTATATGATGAAAAAGCAGGCTTTAAAGGGCATCGCCCCGCTCGTCTTTCGCTGAAATTGGGCTGTGCGCTCCCCACTCCGTGCTTCGACTTACAATTCGTGGTCGATGGTGCTCGCGCATTTACTTCTTAAGGGGGCAACTTCGTGCGTAGACTTTTTGCGGCAAATCCTTCTACATTTATAGGTGTTTCTGGTTTGTTGCACCTGCTTGGTAGGTCTCCAAAGAAAAGTGCACTCAAATTTAGCACTACATCGAAGACGCAGCCCATTCCTGCCGACATCTCAAATCGCTGCTGTTCCAGGATGCTATAAGTACCTATTCATACATGGGACTACACGTCACCTGATTGCTCGATGGCAGCGTCATGATTTTCCATCTGTTTATGCCCACTCAACTGATTCGTAATGAACGCATGGGCCCCACCAGCTGGAGCTGCGTTGGTGTCTCGCGCTACAATAGACAGTTATTGCTTAATGGGCTTAACGGAATAGCGTGCTTAGCTCAACAGCGGGATCGACATCCGCATGCGCAGTACGGTAAACGACCCGTAGCGTTTACCGTAAACACGCTATTTCCTTAGACTGAGTGTTACCGTATTCGCGGGGTTTATGTAATGCACGTAAAACACGGTGGTTTCGGACGCACGCTTCCAAATAACGTGGCATTGCTGTTGAAGGATTCGCTTCGTTTGCAGCAAATGACCGTTTTAGGTGCGAAGTAGCTCTTTGACTAGGCTGTGTAACGCTGTCCCTCCGTCCGTGCGTCCGTACGAACGCGCCGCAACGCGCTCCCCTCGCCGCAGGTGTTGGAGCGGTGCCAAGTAGGTCACGCCGCAGCTGCGCGTTGACGTCACGCTCCCCTCGCAGTGCGCGCTGACGTCACTCTCTCCATCGCCTGCCGCGCGCTCGCCGCAGCGCCCGCAGCTGCCGCCTGACGCGCAACGACAAGACCTACGCCAGCCATCGCTTCAAACGAATCTTCCAGCGCTCACCGCAGCACCCGCGTTAGCGCCGTTCAACCCGTGACGCCACCCGTGCGCAACGCTGCTGCTTCGCATCCCATCAGGGTTCCCTTTGGGAAGATGTTTAAGAGACTTCGCTTGCCTTCTGGCAGCTTCGACGACCAAGTATCACGGCTAACTTAGCGGTGCGTTTTGAAATCGCTGCCCATTTCGAACGTTCCTAGGCCTGAGAAGATTGATGTTTTCGTGCGTCGTTTTTCCTTAAGTTAGAACAGCATCCTGCTAGTGTCGAGCTGTGACAGTTGTTATTTCGTGCTTGTTTTTGTGTGTTCTGTTCGTGCGTCCTTTGTGCTTGAGCAGCGCTGTGCAAGTTTCGAGCTGCTTGTCCTTCTTCACGTCACGTTCCAATTTGTTGCTACCTTGTTCATTGCTTCTGCCTTGCAGTGAAGCTATGACTTGTTTCTTGTTTAACGTTTTTTAGCGCATTCATCATCTGCTAGGTGGCGCCGCCGTCACAGCTTGGGCAAGCAAACGCTATCCCGCTATAATATGCGCTGCCCGCAACGAATGTTCGTGGCTTGGTAACGCTGTTCCCTCGACACACTCTAACGTTAAAGGTCGAATTACTCGCGCCATGTTT
Source organism: Rhipicephalus appendiculatus (assembly GCA_030522465.1). Lineage (NCBI taxonomy): Eukaryota > Metazoa > Arthropoda > Arachnida > Ixodida > Ixodidae > Rhipicephalus > Rhipicephalus appendiculatus. The sequence goes on from JALIZH010007228.1 coordinate 44,508, forward strand.
CGTACAACTTTTAATTCGTAAAACTTCGCATTTAAAAGTTCAGAAATTTGATTTCTGGTAGAACTCACTTTTAAATGTAAATGTAAGTGCTACTCACTGGGAAAATGAACCTCTTTACTGTCCGAGGAATGTAAGCGGGCGCCACGTACAGGTCGCCCAGGTTGACGTCGATCAGCGTGCCCTGAATGAGGAGGATGTCCTCGATGTCAGGGCTCACCAGAAAGTCGTGAGCGCTGGACAGGTCCGGGAGAAGGAACGAACTGAGGCGCAGTTTTATTTTCTCCACGGGCCATGTCTGTCGGGGAGAGGAGTGCAAAGCGACATCACATTCAGTGCCACAACCTCGTTCTGGTGTGCCATGTGGCAAATCAGAGTATTTGAGGCGTCTTTCTGCCAACGAGCGTCATCTGGATTGCTCGAATTTCTATGTCACGCTGGTAACCACATGCCGTTCGCGTCCGGGGAGAACCAGGCGCGCGGTTATAACGCAAGTACGCGAGACAGATGACGATTGTCGTTGTGTGGCAGACATACACTTTTTTTTCTTTCTACGCAACCAGAAAACAAAACGCAGATCAGATATCAAAACACCCTTTCTGCACCCTTGTTATTCCTAAAATGTTGCAAATGGGTGGTCTTCTTAGCGAAGTACTCCTCGTAACTCAGACAATGGGCGCAGTGAGGGTTTTTCTGTGCATTACACACCGTCCTGAAGTTAAGGGTACTCCGGCGCTTGACCTTTACAAGCAAGTAAAATTAAGTGGTCGAACACAGTTATATCAACTTTATCGAGTGCAATCGCACAACACAACAACACGCATACTCTGCTCGGTGTCCTCGCTCTCCGCGTGAACGCTCCGAAAACTTGCAAAGAAACATACAGAGAAACAGCCAATGAACTTGCATACAGGCACCCCTGGAGACATTGTTGCCAACCAATTTTCAGAAAATACCCTACGACAGTCAAAATTACCCTACTCTATCCTGCATAATTTTTCATTACCCTGCATTTTACCCTACTTTGCCCTACATATTTTTTTTTATTATCATGCATTTACCCTACGCCTAAAATAACACAGTTTAATAATAATGAGGTGCAGATTATACTTCACTGTTCGACATGCAGACATCTGGTGGCGCTGAAGTGGGTGACGACTTCAGCGGATTAAAAATGAGCATTGAAGACAGACTAAGGAACATGAAAGACAGCACATGAGAAGAGAAAGTGTGACTTTATTTGTATGGGAAAAGTGTTGAGTCACATTTGACAAAAAGAACTAGGAGACTCATCAGCAAGTATACGGCTGGCAGCGTAAGTAAGATGACAACGAAGAGTGTTAAGCGAAAAGTCAGAGAAGTGGAAAAGATTTATTGCATAGCAGCGATGGAAAAAAAAAACGTGTCTGAGTCACTACTTGAAGGTAAAAATGAAATAAGGAAGGATGCATTTTATGATAATTCTAGGACACGCAATTTGCTGTTTGAAGAGAGATCGGGTTGTCTTATAACGCACAGTTATAAAGCGAGAATCAGTAAAAAAGAACAAAAATGTTCATGCTGTGCGGAAGCTAAGAAAACGACGGAGCATGTTCTAATTAAATGTGAAGATATCAGCCCGAGTGCATGTTTGAACGTTACTCTATATGAAGCCTTGGCTTTTCAGAGAAAACATTCCAGAGGTAAGCAGGGCGGCGATTGAAATGAGGACAAG
>JALIZH010007231.1:0-25695 GCA_030522465.1 Rhipicephalus appendiculatus
CCTCATTCAAGACCTAAAATAGGGCTCCACGCACCCCAGGGCGTCTACGAAACCCATTATCGAAAAAAAAAAACACAATTTGGGAGCACACTACGCTCCCGTGACAGTAGTCCCTAATGTTTCTTTTTTTTGTATGATTCACTGCTTAACATTTTAGCAATGCGGCGGAGCTAAGGTATGTTTCCCTTTTTTGCGATCGCAATTACATGGACCCTCTCGGCTGCTTTTTGCCGTCAGCGTCGGCGTCGCCGTCATGCCCCGTGACATGACGGCTTGGGGCGGGGGGATGGGGGCAGTGTAACGTCGTGTGCTTTCGCCGGAAAGATTGCGTTTAGGTTACAGAGCGCACAAAGGTCACTTCGCTCGCTGCGGGGGCCCCGTTTCCGAAAGAAGCGCACTGTTCAAACACAGTGAAGTAGCAACTATGACACTTTTAGTTCGCGCTCGTCCTGTGTATACATGTGCGCATGTTTCGTGCGTCCTTAGCACTTGAGCAGTGCGCTCCAAATTTCGATCTGCTTGCCGTTCTTCACGTGAAATGCCAATTTGTTGCTATCGCATTCATGGCTTCGCCCTTGCGGCGAAACTGTGACTTTTTTTTTTAAGTTCTCAGCAAAATCTGGACGCGAACACGCTTTTTCCAGTTTCGCTCATTTAAACAGCATAGCTAGAAACAGGTCCAATGTGGACAAACCGGTTTAAAGCTGTTCAGATCTAATTGACGTGGAATTTCAGTTTGACAATTTTTCGCCAGAGAGACCCAAACGGCACATACTTCCCGTTGCATGTTGTTTTATTCATCACCTCCTGTTCTCTCCCCGTAAGGTATCCCTGCCTCATTGCTTCTGTTGCAAAATGACTTGTTCCCCAGACGTAAAAAAGAGACGTCAATTTATTGCCAGTATTCAATGGGAACTGCCCCGACCACGTGCGCGTGCCCTCGGTGCTCCCTATGTTTCATTTTCTACGATGATATCTTGCATAGTACAGGTTGCTCCGACACGCACTACTTTTCAACATCATTTAAGGGGCGCCCAAGGTGAATCGCATGCGTCGAGGACGCAGTTGAAGCAGTGATAAGGTGACCGCATCCGTAATAACTATGCTCCCTTGCGCATTTTCCGCATTTCAGTTCTAAGGCGCTGTCTTCATGGTCTAATGCTCTCCCAACTGAGCCTGTGGTAGCGAGATGATTTAGGCGGTTCATCGGCGATTATGATGCTCAGGAGGTCGAGATTACTCATAAACTTCGGTGGGCTGACGTATGAGAAGTCCATGGGCTTTTCAGCCGTCCCATCCTGATGGTTCTCGTAGACAGGTACAGCATTGGTATCCATGCGAATCTCGCAGTTTATGTTGGGATGCTGTGGAACGGGTGGTGCACTGAACTAAACGTTTCTTCCGGAGATGGTAGCTCATTTAGGGGCTTTACTTTTCGTTGGTTAAAGCTTTCCGTTATCTTCGGGAACGACTGTTGCAGATTTTCCATGTACCTATCTTCCAGTCCGAGTGTCGAGACGAGAAGCATTGAAGACTCACATGAGTACTCTAGCGGAGCCATGGAGACTTCTTCTCCGCTGAGTTCCACACTGTCAAAGAAAGGCATGAAGTCCAGATAATTGACCTGCACCTAAGTTGTCCCCCATTTCGTAAATATCGTCATCGATGGAACTATTAAACTATGTGTTCCTTCTCGACTGTGTAGTCAAAACGCACTCGAACAGAGTTTTGCACTTCGCGGACAGCACATGATTTCCTGCGCGCCACTTGCTGGGAGGAGGAGGGGAGGAAGGAAAGAAATGAAAGGCAGGTAGGTCAACCAGACGCGCATTCGGTTTGCTACCCTGCACTGGGGGGAAGGGGTGAAGGGATCAAAGAAAAGAAAGAAAGAAGAAGGAAGAGAGCAAGATCAGTGTACATGTGCGTCTGTTCGTCGCACGGCTACATGCGTTCGCTAAAAACCGTTCGATTTAAAAAAAAACCATAGAAATGCTCTTGTCGCTTTGTTAGCCTGCGACGCATAAGGCCATGATCCGAGGATCTTCTCTTCGGAAAACGGTCTATCGCCTAGTTTGTTAAGCGTATCGCGTAGAACCTTGCGTTCGCTCACATAACGATCACAGGAACACAGTAGATGTGCTATTGTTTCGTCGCTGTTACACGAGTCGCATTTGGAGGTGTCTGCCATTCCTATGCGAAAAGTGTACGCCTTCGCGAAGGCTACTCCTAACCACAGGCGGCACAGTAAAGTTACCTCACGGCGGGAGAGGTCCGATGGAACTTGTTTTCTCGATGGGTCCAATTTATGTAGGCGGTGGTTCCGGACACTCGGGTCGCTCAGGCAAGTTTGCGACATTGTGTCAGCGAACGAGCGAAGGCCCCTTGCAGCGTCTGTCGTCGACAAGGGTATCGGGGCTGTCTGGGCGTTCTCGTGGGCGGACCAGGCAGCATCATCAGCCAGGTCATTACCGACAATGCCACAATGTCCCGGGAACCACTGGAATACCATATCAGATCCCTTCGATAAAACTTTGTGAAGGATTTCCCTGATTTCATTTACTAGCTGCTCGTGCAACCTTCGTCGTAACGCTGATTGCAAACTCTGAAGCGATGCCTTAGAGTCGCAAAATACAGTCCACTTTTGAGGTTGGGCTTCCGCGATATAAAGGATAGCAGCACGTAAGGCAGCAAGCTCCGCTGCTGTCGATGTCGTCCTGTGAGACACTTTGAACTTGACAGTCACTTGGCATGCCGGGATAACAACAGCGCATGTTCAGCTGTCGGCTGAGACCGATCCATCGGTGTAAATGTGGGTCCTTTGGCCATATTCGTCGTTCAGTAGTGACAATTTCGCCTGTCGTAGGACCACTGTTGAATGGCGGCTCTTCTTCGTAATTCCAGGAATTGTGAGGCGTACCCTGTGGTTGTTGTAGGCACCACGGAGTCGACAGTGGTCTTTCTGCTGGAGTAAAGCCCGATGGAAGGCATTCTCTATGAGTGGAAACAATATTTTAAAAATGTGGCTAGTGGTCTCTGAAGTGGCAACGCAGCAATATGATGACCGGGAACTCGGCAGAGGTGTCTAATGTGGGATCTGATATTGTCAGTGGTGATGTATGTTGGAATCGGATGCTCTTTTGCAATTATAATTGTCCCGTGTGTTAAGGTGCAGCGTGGTAGTCCTAAGCACGTGCGTAGTACCTGACCTTGAAAACGTTCGAGGGTGCGAATGTTCGTCTTGCATGTATTTGCCAGCAACGGCAAGCTGTAACGTAAAAATCCCAGAAACAGTGCTCTGTATAGCTGCATCATGGAATGTATCAATGTGCCCAAAGTTTTCCCGCAGAGGAATCGCATTATGTGACCGATGGAAGTTAGCCTTGTCTTCAGGTAAGCGCAGTGGGCGCTCCACGAAAGGTCCCTGTCAATAATTACACCAAGGAAGCGATGGCTCTTCTGGTATGAGACAATTTGGCCATTGATGGAAACAGGGTACCGTGTCATGGCCCTGCGAGTAAACGCGACCAATGCGCATTTCTCCGTAGAGACCGAAATGCCTTGTTTGCGGAGATACGAGCATGTCAGAGTGGCAGCCTGCTGGACTCTTACACGCACTTGCAGACGGGTTACAGCCGAAGACGAAAGGCAGATATCGTCAGCATATATGGATATGTGAACAGTACTTGGCGAATGCTCACGAAGACCAACCATCACAAGATTAAACAAAGTAGGGCTTCAATACCGCGCCCTGAGGGACGCCACGGGAAGTATAGTAATTGGTAGTGGGACCATCTTCTGTCTGTACAAAGAAGGACCTTCTCGTCAAATAATCGCGGATCCATTGGAACATCCGGCCACCAATTTCCACAGCCTCCAATGACTCAAGTATGGCATCATGTGTTACGTTATCGTACGCTCCTTTCACATCGAGAAATAGCGCCAGTGACATGCGCTTGAGGCACTTTTGTTGCTGGACAAATGTCGTGAGGTCAATTACGTTGTCAACGGATGACCTGCCTCGCCGAAAGCCCGTCATGCAGTCTGGCTACACATTGTAGCGCTCGAGATACCATTGTAGGTGTGTAAGTATCATCCTTTCCATTACCTTCCCTACGCAACTTGCCAGGGCAATAGGGCGAAATGATGTGAAATCAAATGGTGACTTTCCTGGCTTGAGTAGTGGCACAAGACGACTTATCTTCCATTTCTGGGGAAGAACGCCCGTATGCCATGAGTGGTTGTAAGACCATCAGCGCTTTCCTCAGGCCTCTTGTTAAAGGTTGGCTAAAGCGGCGTAGGTGATGCCGTCGGGCCCTGGTGAAGATGATCGTCGGGAAGCCGTCAAAGATACGTCAAGTTCTTCTATAGTGAAGTCTTTGTCCATGTATGGGATCCGGGGCTCAGGGAAACCACTCTTAGTTGTTGAAGCGGACATGGTGCACACACCAGCAATTCGCACACAAAAATCATTCGCCACCTCAAGTTGGGTGCCACCTGCTGTGCATCCGGCAGCGCCTGTGCGCTGCGGTCGTTCATTTCCTGCTGTCGCACCCCTTGCCGTCCTTGGAACCGATGCTTATGGGGCCCAGACCGTTCTGCACGTGCTTGATGGCGATGTACTTGGCGTGAAGAATCACGAATACGCGATCCTTGCGAGGTGGTCGCTCAAAAAGTAGACAGTTTGGAAAAAGCTACACAAGTCCGGTGACACCATCATGCTGCCGCCGATGACAACGACGCACGCTGACAAGACGAGCGTCGACATGCTCGTCTGCCATCATACCCTCTTCCAAATTCCTGCCGCCAGCGACGGCATTGTTAGTTTGATGACGATTGTTTTGCTTGGAAATGCCTTGTTCCAATCCAAACAGGTGGTGGTTGCCCTCTAAGGTTCCTGAATGCGCTTCATCAATTCTGATGGCATCAAGACGCCACATCGAAGATACGTGTATGTCCATTGCAGAAGAAATGCTGCTCAAGACGAACAGCGCGCGAGACGGGTGCTGGATGCAAGACGACAAAGGTCATTGTACCATCCATCCAGGCGTTGTTAGCGTCTCGTTTATGCGGTCAGTCTTGCCGGTGGTCACCTTCCAATATGCGTCTGATCCTATGAGCCCGGTGATGTCGCCTTGTTGCCACGTATTCACTTGACATGCGTCGGCCAGATGGTATTCCTTTTCGTGAAGCGCCTGCAAGCTATGTTTCTCCAGCGGTGGACTCGTTACGGAGCATATCTCTGGAATTGTCAGTGCTTCATATTCCACTGCAGTATCTTTAAATTGGCGGCGCAGCCGCACGGAGACACGCTCGGTGCATAGTCGTTTTTGCGATCTGGAGCTTCCATATCTGATGAGGGAAAGCTCTTTCATTCCAACGACGGAACCCTGAAGTACTCGGGTCACTTCTGCACGAATATAACTACGCTATCTGCACGAATATAACTACCGTAGTCTACGACCTCTCGAACGAGATGTCGTTGGTTTCCGCACTCTGCCCATACACGGCCTGTTTGAAACAACACAGCCGTGCATCCGACATTTGTGCTTTCGACGGTTGTCACGCTGTGATACCTTGGCGAAGAGGGTCTTTCCAATGCAACAGATTCAGCAGCCCGGCGTCGTCCATATGTGCTTCCATATGACGTCAGGACCTCGTAGGTAATAAGACGCTGACGTCGCAAAACACGAGCCGCCAACCACTTTTGACCAGGGCGAGAGTTCCTCACAGAAACTGAGTCACCGCAGTGAAACCTTCGTGGTGGTAACTGCCGCATGCATTCAAGATGCATGGTGTCGGGATGCAGTCTTGGCAGCTTTGCTTCAAGTACCTTCCCAATATGACATCTGCAGGTTGCGTGCCTTTTTTAGATGTGAAGCATCTTATGGCGAAGCTTAATCCGGTGGTGGTGGTGGTGGTGGTGGTGTGCCGCGTGCCCACTCCTTACTGTGCATGCGCAAACCCTTTAAAAAAAATAAAAATAAAAAACCTCCTCTCCCCCTCTCTCTCCTCTAGGCATCCCCTCCCCGTGGCAACCACACCCCTCACTGCGCATGCGCCTCCTCTCTCCCCTCTTACACTCCCCCTCTCTCCTCTAGGGCATCCCTGCCCGCGGCGTCTACACTACCACTGCGCATGCGCGTCCCCCCCCTCTCTCCCTCTCCTACGCTCCCCCTCTCTCCTCTACGCATCCCTGCCCACGGCGTTCACACTCCCACTGCGCATGCGTGTCACCCTCTCTCTCCTCATCTACGCTCCCCCTCTCTCGCCTCGCGACGCCGACGCAGGCAGCGTCTGCTAGCGAGTTTCTTGGTTGAAAAAACCGACTGCTCGCGCTGCACAACCGTTCACTGGCTACCCCGTATATATGGCAATGGATCTTGACCTCCAAGGTGGTGCCGGTGGGAGATTTCTCCTGTGCGTTGTTGAACAACAAAAAAATTCGCAGCGTGCGCGTTAACTAAAAGCGGAGTGCGGGTCTCTGTGTCCAGTAGGAGTCTTCTGTCTCTCATTGCCCATTAGCAGCGATTGGCATGTTCCAGTAGGAAACAGTGCTCCATCACTGCCTGCTTTGCACCTCCCCAGTTTTCTCTCCTGCGCAACGCTGCGATGAGCGCCAGCGTCAACGCCGCCGCCAGTGTAAGCGTTAGCGCCCGCTGCTTCACATCTACACATGGTTCCCTTTAGCGGGAGATGGTGTAATTTTTTGGAGGAGGGAATTCTGCTGGAAGAAAAAATGAGACTTCACACGCAAGAGTTACTTCTGGGCTCTGCTTCTGCGCACGTGTACTCTCGGACAATGCGTTCCCGCTCTGCCGCCGTGGTTTGACGAATGGTAAGAGGCAGTATAAAGGGATTGAATGCCACTTTAGATTAAGAAAAAAACTGTATTTTTATTCTTAATTATTGAACCGTTGTCACAGATGATTAAATATGGCAGCCCATAAGTTAAAAACTTCTTAACTAGTTGTTTTATCATATCAGGGGCGCGCCGACGTAAGTATTTCCACCTCCGCCCAGTTTAAAAAAGCGTGATCTACGACCACAAGCATGACGCCGTCAATGAGCCCAGCAAAGTCGTGATGAATTCTGCTCCACAGCCGCTCTGGTTTTGTCCAAAAGTGATACGCACCCGGCGTTCACTCTGCCCGTTTTCTTAACATGCCGTGCACTACCCTTAACATGTTGTGACCACCCTTACTGCGCATGCGCAGTAAGGGTGGTCACGCCGCACACCATCACCACCACCACCACCATCACCACTGGATTAAGTCATAAGATGCTTCACATCTAATAAAACTTTATCATATCTAGAAATGCCTGTAGTTCCTTCTTGCTTGTTCGGGCTGGGGCTTTGTGGATGGCCTCTACTTTGGCTTCCGCCGTATATGGAGTCTTATGGTCAATGCGATGGCCAAAGAACACCACACTTTGTTTAAAAAAAATCTCATATGTCTGCCTGCGCCATGAGCGCAGCCTTGGCTAGCCGACTAAATACGTCGCTGAGCACGCGCTCATTTATCTCCTGTTTTCCTGACCACCAGAATGTCATCTAGGTAAAGAGCAACTTTGAGAAGTCCATGAGTATTAAGGCGAAAGCCTTTAATGTTTCATGCTCACGTCCGTCCGTCCGTCCGTCCGTCCTTCCGTCCGTCCATACGTCCATACGTCCGAGCCCTGGCACGGTGCCAGGTGGGAGCCGGGGCGCGAAAACAGACGCTGGTCGCGTTTGACTCTACAGCGTTCGCACCTTTCTTGCGTAGCATCGCTGTGTCCAGTGTTTCAATCATGCAAAGAGGGAGACGCGCGCATCGCGTTCCATTCTGGCGGACCCTTCTAATGCACACGGGCGTTCGCGGAACACACTTTGGAATTTACAGTGTCCGTCAATTGAAGCGCTGGAAGGTGGATGTCTTCACATGCGCAAAGCGCGAGAAAATACGAACGCATGCGAACGGGGGCAGATTAGTGTTGCGTCTCACTGCGATTCGCGGTAAAAAATTAAGAAAAAGAAAACACGCGCAGGTTGAGTTTGTGTACCATCCCACAGAGAGTGTAAAAAAAAGACATAGCATAGTCAGTCGTATGGCCACAAGTTTTCGCCGAACACACTTTGGAATGTACAAAAAGTGTCCTTCAATTTTTTTGTGTCCATGGCACGTTGAAACAACGAAGTGCCAGATACGCCATACGGCAGTCGACGAACTTTGTAGAGTATTTGTACTGTGTTTATCTTGTGTAGTTCAGTGCTCTTCTCGTCGACTAGCAGTTGTGAATATGCCTGTGCGAGATGCAATTTAGAGAAAATGTGACCCTGCGAAGCTTAGCGAAAAGCTCTTTGCTGGTCTCTTCGGGGTACACCTTGCTCTTAGCCAAGTTTCCGTTGCTTCGATAATCCCCGCAGATCCTTATTGAGCCATTGTTCTTCCACACCACCACAATGGCGGTAGCCCACTCTGAATATTTAGTTGGCTCCAGAATTTCCAGCACCAGCCTATTCACTTCGGTGACAACAGCATTATTCAAAACAAATGGCACGCTTCGACATTTAAGAAACCGTGGTGATGCCTCGTCCTTCAGCTCGATGTTTATAGGTGGTAATGCCGCGCCTGGAAGTGACTCAGTAAAAACTTTCGGGAACCTGGCAGCAAAAACGTCTTCATTTTTAATGACGTGATGAAGGCGCAGCTGGGGGGAAAAGAGCGCAAAAAAACCGGCAGATCCCACGCACTGTGGGAGACGATGTAATGCGAAGCAGCCAGGAAGGAGCAAATCATGCTTTACATCATTTGCATGTCATGTTTTACATCATTTGCATGTCATGTTTTACATATTAGGACCTGTCATTTATGTTCGTCATACAGTCACGTCACTCAATCCCAAATTTGGTGTATATCAAGCTAACGAAACGCCCGCGAGCGCGCGCCATGAGCGTGGCATGCAAGTCATGTCGCACATGACATGTCATGATTTCTATATCACCACTTGTCATTTATGTTCGTCATACAGTCACGTCACTCAATCCCAAATTTGGTGTATATCAAGCTAACGAAACGGCCGCGAGCGCGCCATGAGCGTGGCATGCAAGTCATGTCGCGCATGGCATGTCATGATTTCTATATCACCACTTGTCATTTATGTTCGTCATAGAGTCACGTCACACAATACCAAATTTGGTGTATATCAAGCTAACGAAACGGCCGCGAGCGCGCCATGAGTGTGACATGCAAGTCATGTCGCACATGACAAGTCATGATTTCCATATTACCACTTGTCATTTATGTTCGTCATACAGTCACGTCACGCAATACGAAATTTGGTGTATATCAAGCTAACGAAACGCCCGCAAGCGCGCCATGAGCGTGGCATGCAAGTCATGTCCCACATGACAAGTCATGATTTCTGTATGACCCCTAGGCATTTATGTTCGTCATACAGTCACGTCACGCAATACCAAATTTGGTGTATATCAAGCTAGCGAAACGGCCGTCAGCGCACCATGAGCGTGGCATGTAAATCATGTTTGTACATGACATGCACGTCATTATTTGCATATTGGCACCTGTCATTTATGTTGGTCATGCAGAAATGTCTTATCGTACCAATTTTGGGATATGTCAAGTTATGAAAACGGGCCTCAGGAGCACTATGGCCATGGCGTGTAAATCATACTTTTCATGACAAGTTAGTCATGATTTTCATAATACGACCAGCCATCCATGTTCGTCATGCAGTCATGTTATGCCATACCAAATTTGGTATAAATACCGTTAACGATACGGCCAGGGAGAGTACAAAGTCGTAGGCGGCTAGATAGATAGATGGCTAGATAGATATGCTCAAAGTCGCCGAAGTTCGCTAAGAAATGCTTCGCATTTAAAAAGGACGAGGACGCAGGAACACAGTACACTGAATGAGCGTGTCCAGTGTATTGTGTTCCTCCGTCCTCGTCCTTTTTCGCACTGTTTATCTCCGGTTAAGCATGTACCAACTCGCCCAAATCAGTCTTGCTAGATGAACGTCCTTTACTTCTATCTAAGTGCCCTGAGCCCATCTCGGTCGAGCAGCGTCTGCCCGTCATTCTTGACGACCAGTAAAGGCAACTTGCAATTCCGGCCCTTGAACTTTATTGCCACCGATCTTTCCCTAAACTTTCAGAGCTTGCATGGCATAAGTGATGAGCTGAATGTCTGCTTGTTGCAGCTTCCTATTCTTTCCCACTGATGATTTTTCAAACTCTTTCGGGCTGGTAATGCGCAATGCTGCCCCGGAATCCACTTTCGTTTTCAGCGGTTCAACGGCAATCTCGACATCAACAAAGTCCTTCGGAACACCGCTTATTACTTGTCCAATGCAAAGCAAGCGACTATTTCGCTCCCGTAGCAGCAGCACTTTCACCCACTGACCTTGTCAGCTGGGTGACAAGCTCAGCTGGAAGCATGCAGCGTTCTTGAAGCGACAACGCATCACCCTGGGATTTAAAAGACATATAAAGCAGCACCGCTCGAAGTGCTGAGACGCCCCGGCGGCACGTTCGCCTTCACTTTGTTCCGTGCGCAATTTCGCAGTCATTCCTGCTCTACCTCTCTCTCATGTCGGGTTATCTTTATAGCTTTTTGCTGTTTAGTCGTTTCCAACGTGACTACAAGCTCGTATAAGGCTTCGAACGCCAGATTTTTTCTGCCAAGACACGTTGCTGAACTACCCATCAGCAATTCCGAAACCAATCCTCACCGAACCCACAGTTGCCGGCTAATGGGCACTGCCACCAAGTTCTCTCAGCAATTCCCCGCAGACAGATTAGAAGTGTCCTACTCTAGCACTCCTCTACAACTCTTACTCTAGTCATTAATGAAAAATTACCGTAAAAAAATGCGTTGATAAATTTTTCTGAAGAGAGGAGCTTGCACCGCTCAAATTTTCACATTCGTCCAGATCAGCGGTCTGAAACTTCAATCAGCTGGCGGGGCGCAGTCACTAACTGGCGGCGCAAGCGCCAGGGTAGTGTAAAACGTTATAGCGGAGTGGCGGTGAGGTAAGGGGGCGCTTGAAGAAGTCACCTTACTGATCATTTGAAAACGTCCGCACAGATCATATATGGGTCATTTCCTGCACGGGATTCGCAGTCAGTATTCAAAAAACATCGACGCCTACCTGCAGAATGATTGAAATCTTTACGCCGATCCTGAAACACAGTTTTTGCTTGCATGGTTATGTTTCAACACACGTTGCCACATGGGGCGCCACACGAAGAAAATGCTTGAGGCCAGTAATGTTTTTGTCTTCCATGTACAGGGTGCCCAGAAAATAATTCGGATTGCGTGACCGTTGGCCACCCAGCGTCGGAGCACGTCGGTGGGCAACTAATGCCAGCTGGCCTTAATAGCAAGGTGGCCTCGCTCCCCAGTGCATCTAAATAGGTGTTGCCATGCTCCAAAAGAGTTGACTTGGCTGCATGTTAGCGTTCCACAGGGGGCTATGCGGATGTGGTCTTTAAAACGGTAGTGCGAGCGTGTGCACATGGCGGAGCGTACGCACGCGTACCTTGATGGTGAAATGCTCAACTGGCTCATTAGCCACGGAATGTGATCACCCGGCCGCCCTTTTGTGGCCAACATTTGCGGTAACAAAAATCAGGAAACAGCATGCACACTACACCTCTACCGGTCAATACAACGTGTAAAGGGGAATTGAGCAACAAGTCACTAAGAGGAACTGAAGGTGCCAAAACTAATTACAGGTATTGATGATAACAGCAAGACCAAACCGCTGACATCGCACAACTTTATTGTAGAGTGCTATATCGGATTTCTAAGTAAATGAACGTAATTGTTATTAATTAAAAGCCATTTCGGTAAAACCTCGACACACTTGTAGCAAAACAGTCATTCGGGCTAGTTCGTAACGAGTCATTTTAAGTGCAAACATTCTAGACATACTTCTCTGGCGCGAGTTACCTGGCCGCACTCCTTCAGGCTCCATCTCCTCGGTTCGGTATATAGTTTCACTGGCAACATCATAAAGCGATTGGTTGGTTGCTTGGTCCTTAGTGACGTGGCGCAAGTCACCGCGGGGATCGGCCATCAAACGGGCGGTACCTTATTTTAGAGATAAAATTGTTTTACAATGCGAATATATTTAGAATTGGATGGTTTAAAAGGTACGTGCTTGATAATAACCAGGATAAAAAAAATCTCACAAGCCAATAGGGTTGAAAATAAAGTCAAAATATACTTAAATTTAACATTCTAATCGTGTTGTCTCCTGTAGGAAATCACATTCGGATTCGCAAACGTCCCTGTGGCTGAAGCGCATTTCAGTTGCACTAAAGAAAGAACCACCGGAAGGGATAAACTGAAGCCCATCCTTGGGAGAGGTTCTTCTAGCAATCGTTTTCTTTGATTTGTGAGCAATCTGTATGTTAAAAAATAATGATGCAGATATTCACTCCCGTTGCAGTGGAGGTATAGAGGTGACTGTGCCAGACCAGAGCTGTGTAGGTAAAAATAATCGGCATCGTAATCTGGTAAATGATATTTCTGCCCTTTTATTGGAGCACTATATATTTTTGCAAGGATGATTAAGATGAGCAAACTGAGATGTTGCCAAAGGTGCTTTAGCAAAGTTATCCGACGTGGTAAATTGCCACTGAGAAATACTCCAACACCGGCAATATTGAAATTAGGGGGGCAATCATGTGATGCCACTGCTAGTGCATCTGCATATTCATTGAGGGTTACACCTTTGTGAGCTGGTACCCACCGAGCGAATAAGACGTAAATGTCTTGAGATAAAATACACCCTTCTAAGGCATTCGAAAAAATTAGGCGCTGTTAATGACGAACAGATAGACAGACAGTTGTCAGAATGACAGCTTCTGTTACTGATAGAGTAATTTCCGCAAGGCTAGGACAACTGCCGGCAATTCAGCTTGATAAACATGTGTAAATAATTCAGGTAAACGACATAAAAAAGACGAAAACGATTTAAAAAGACCAAGGACTCCTGCCTTTTTTTCACAAATACCACCATCAGTCGATATTACGATGTTTGTTTCTAAATTTGCCAGGTGGTCCTCTAAAATGGCATTTCTGTACCTATTGGGTAAATGTTTGCATTTCTTAGAGAATATACTGTCTAAATATATTATTATTGTGTGAATAGATCTGTTTCGTGCAACTATTTCAAGAAGGCTTACTTTTAATGTTTCCAAGAGTTTCTGTGCGATAATGACTTGTGGACACCTTAATACAGACCACTGGTGGTTAAAAAATTACGTCAGTTCAATAATAAAATCATACTGGGACCTCCTCTTTGGTGTTACCTATATCTTTAGGAAGGTCCGTACTTTTGCAATTTGGAGTCGTGTAAAAAGAAGAGAAGGCAGGCGTGCTGCTTCTTATATAATATTATTTGCGCGAAATTTAGGAAGCCCAAGACATAATCGTCGTACCGTAAGTTTGTATGTGCACCAGATAACAAGAGGCATTGAAACTCCAATATCGATCAAGTAGAGGTTACAGTTGTGGCTGTTTCGCGCGAAGAAATAATGAGGGAAGGGGTCAAGGAGAGCGCAACCCCTTGACCCCTTCCCTCGTTTTTTCTTCGCGCGAAACAGCTGCAACTATGGCTTCTACTTGAACATGAACCGACTAGCCCAGCAACGTGTTCCAATATCGAGCTAATATACATAGAATAAATCATAATGAGCACATCAGGACGTAAGCCAGGTCGTTTACGGCTGAGTCTACGAAGCATCCCTACCGTCCGTGCTCATTTAGGTGCCATATTTTCTATACACAGACGCCAATCATGTTTTTTCGGTATAAGTCACCCCTAGATACTGAGGCGATGAGTATTTCGCGAGGCGGACTTTCACTTCCTCGCTTCAAACAGATTGAACGCTCCTGCAACTTCTCTACAAGAAATAAATTTGGCTAAAAGATATCACGGGCACCTTTTTGTGTGTGTGCAAATCAATCAGACTCAACTTGCCTGGGAAATGTTTCCATATACAAAATAAATTAGCGCCAAGTTGATTAATGTTCAGCTCTCATTCTCGTGTAACAGGAGAATGGTGCAATTACTGTCGAACCTCAAAAGAACCGATAACTTCAATAGACTGATTAGAGCGCTGCATGGGCCGTTATTTTCGGCCCGGGCCCAGCCCGAGCCCAGCACTCGTTGAAGTTTACCCACCCAAGCCCTGCCAGGTGACTCAAAAGCGATACCCGGGCCCAGCCCGAACCCAGGAAAAAATTTCACCTAACCGGCCAGGCACAGCCCGACCGCAGATGGGGCAGACCGGGGCCCGAGCCAATAATCCACGTGGTGTTGCCCGAACATGGAATCGACAGCAAGGCATTTTAAGTACCAAATACCCACGCTTTGTTGGAGCATGCTACGCAATCAAGTATGCTTTATTCAACGGTAATTCCTAGTACAAAAGGACCTCACTGTGGTAATAGTTGACCGGATATACTGGGTACAATGAACCCTTATTTGGTAGCGGTATACTGTTCATATGTTTCTAAAAACACATTGGGAATTATCAAGAGTGTTTGGTAGCAAATATTGTAGCAGAAAAAGTGATTTCCAGAATGAGTTAATTTTGAACAAGGAGCGCAATAAGAGCAGAGGAGAGAGAACGGAACGCTCTGTACAGTTTCAATTTATTGCGCGCTCTGCTGATATTTACAGCATGCCCTACCATCAAGCCCAATCATTTACCTTTCTGTATATGTAGTGGCTTTATTCAGCATCGTAGCACCTTGTCACGGCAAGATAAATAACGAAAAAAAAATTACACCATCTCCCACTAAGGGGAACCATGTGTAGATGTGAAGCAAAGGGTGCTAACGCTTACACTGGCGGCGGCGTTGACGCTGGCGCTCATCGCAGCGTTGCGCAAGAGAGAAAACTGGGGAGGCGCAGAGCACGCAGTGATGGAGCGGTGTTTCCTACTGGAACATCCCAATCGCTGGTAATGGGCAATGAGAGACAGAAGACTGACTGGACACAGAGACCCGCAGTCCGCTTTTAGTTAACGCGCACGCTGTGAATTTTAAATGCGAATGCATTTCATAGTCGGGCTATGTCAGGCATCCGGCGTTGTCCAGCGTTGTCCGCGGAGGAGGAGGATAGGTTGAGGAGGTAAGCGCCGGCAGGTGTTAGATGTGAAGCATCTTATGGCGAAGCTTAATCCGGTGGTGGTGGTGTGCGGCGTGACCACCCTTAATGCGCATGCGCAAACCCTTTAAAAAAAATAAAAATAAAAAACCTCCTCTCTCCCTCTCTCTCCTCTAGGCATCCCTCCCCGCGGCAACCACACCCTCACTGCGCATGCGCCTCTCCTCCTCTCTCCCCTGCTACGCTCCCCCCTCTCTCCTCTAGGCATCCCTGCCCGCGGCGTCCACACTCCCCATTGCGCATGCGCGTCCCACCTCTCTCTCCTCTCCTACACTCCCCCCTCTCTCGCCTCGCGACGCCGACACAGGCAGCGTCTGGTAGCGAGTTTCTTGGTTGAAAAAACCGACTGCTCGCGCTGCACAACCGTTCACTGGCCACCCCGTATATATGGCAATGGATCTTGACCTCCAAGGTGGTGCCGGTGGGAGATTTCTCCAGTGCGTTGTTGAACAATGAAAATTCGCAGCGTGCGCGTTAACTAAAAAGCGGACTGCGAGTCTCTGTGTCCAGTCGGAGTCTTCTGTCCGTCATTGCACATTAGCAGCGATTGGCATGTTCCAGTAGGAAACACCGCTCCATCGCTGCGTGCTTTACGCATCCCCAGTTTTCTCTCCTGCCCAACGCTGCGATGAGCGCCAGCGTCAACGCCGCCGCCAGTGTAAGCGTTAGCGCCCCGCTGCTTCACATCTACACATGGTTCCCTTTAGCGGAAGATGGTGTAATTTTATATGCGAATGCATTTCTTAGTCGGGCTATGTCAGGCATCCGGCGTTGGTCCGCGGCGGCCTCGGCAGGTGTTAGAGTGAGTGGAGAGGAGGAGCGCGCTCTGGTGCGTGAGAGCGCTCACATCGCGGGAGCTCGGAGGAGCTATATATGAAAAAAATAGAAATAAAAAAATAAAAAAAAAGAAAAAACAGAACAAAAAAAATTAAAAAAAAATAAAAAGCAAAAAAATAAAAAATAAAACAAAACAGAAAAAAAAGCAAAAAAAAACAGGTGCTGCGCCGTGCTCCCGACCGGGCTGCAGAAATTAGGCCCCTTTTCCTTCTTCGAACCACAACCACCATATATAAATGGAGTGAAGCGCGCGCAAAATGCATTCGCATTTCCTCACGATTCCCTTCGGGGAGGTGGGGGCATTTTTTATTGTTCAACAACGCACAGGAGAAATCTCCCACCGGCACCACCTTGCAGGTCAAGATCCATTGCAATATATACGGGGTGGCCAGTGAACGGTTGTGCAGCGCGAGCAGTCGGTTTTTTCAACCAAGAAACTCGCTAGCAGACGCTGCCTGCGTCGGCGTCGCGAGGCGAGAGAGGGGGGCGCGCATGCGCGGTGGGAGTGTGGACGCCGCGGGCAGGGATGCCTAGAGGAGAGAGGGGGGGAGCGTAGGAGGGGGAGAGAGGAGGGGGAGGCGCATGCGCAGTGATGGTGCGGTTGCCGCGGGGAGGGATACCTAGAGGAGATAGAGGGGGAGAGGAGGTTTTTTATTTTTTATTTTTTAAAGGGCTTGCGCATGCGCAGTAAGGGTGGTCTCGCCGCACACCACCACCACCACCACCGGATTAAGCTTCGCCATAAGATGCTTCACATCTAAAAAAAATCATCACCTCTTATACCACTACGCTAACCTAGATAACAACTATAATGAGATCCGTAAACTACGTGTACTTTTTAAATGCGAAGCATTTCTTAGCGAACTTCGGCGGCAGTGAGCGTATCTATCTATCTATCTATCTATCTATCTATCTATCTATCTATCTATCTATCTATCTATCTATCTATCTATCTATCTAGCCGCCTACGACTTTGTGCTCTCCTGGCCGTATCGTTAATGGGATTTATACCACATTTGGTATGGCATAACATGACTGTATGACGAACATAAATGGCTGGTCATATCATGAAAATCATGAATAACCTGTCATGAAAAGTATGATTTACATGCCACGCTCATGGCGCGCTCGGGGCCGGTTCGTTAGCTTGATATACACCAAATTTGGGATTGAGTGACATGACTGTATGACGAGCAAAAATGACAAGTGGTAATATGAAAATCATGACTTCATGAGCGACATGACTTGCATGCCACGCTCATGGCGTGCTCGCGGCCGTTTCGTTAGCTTGAGATACAACAAATTTGGTATTGAGTGAGATGACTGTATGACGAACATAAATGACTAGTGGTAATATGGAAATCATGACATGTCATGAGCGACATGACTTGGATTCCACGCTCAAGGCGCGCTCAAGGCCGTTTCGTTAGCTTGATATACACCAAATTTGGTATTGAGTGACATGACTGTATGACGAACATAAATGACAAATGGTAATATGGAAATCATGACATGTCATGAGCGACATGACTTGCATTCGACGCTCATGGCGCGCTCGCGGCCGTTTCGTTAGCTTGATATACACCAAATTTGTATTGAGTGATATGACTATATGACGAACATAAGTGGCAGGTGATAACATAAAAATCTTGGCATGCATGTCATCTACGATGCCATTTACATGCCACGCTCATGGAGCGCTTGCGTCCAGTTCGCTAGCTTGACATACAGCAAAATTGGTATATCGCGACGTGACTGTATGACGAACACAAATGACCGGTCGTAACATGTAAAACATGACATGCAAATTATGTAAAGCATGATTTGCTCCTTCCTGGCTGCTTCGCATTACATCGATTCCCACAGTGCGTGGGATCTGCCGGCTTTTTTGAAATACGTATAAACAGCCGAATGGACACAAAAAAATTATTTCTTATAGTCCTGTTTTAATATATTACCCCACTGCTGGTATAACAGCCTATAGCGCCGTAGAACTGGTGTCTTTATTGTTTGCTGCGTTTCTTATTTACGTTTTCTTCTACTTTTTTACTCTCTATTTGTATTGCCTATGGCCTTAAGGCTTTCAATAAATGAACATGACATGAAAAAAAGAAAGAGCTTTACTCACGTGAAACCTGGGGAGGGGCAAAGCACGCAGTGATGCGCCGGTGTTTCCTACTGGAAGATGCCAGTCGCTGCTAATAGAAAATGAGAGACAGAAGGCCCATTTTTTAAATCAAGAAACTCGCAAGCAGACGCTGCCTGCTTCGGCATTTTTTTTCGCAGGCTACGGTGAGTTCTCGTTCCTTGCGAGCTGGTAGTTGAGCGTTCATCGCAGAAAGAGCGTTTCCATACTCAACACGCGCCGTTCGCTCCCTCTGCACAAGGCGAGCGCTGAGGCAGTGTCGCACTCTTTTGTGCTCAAGCAAACGGACCGTCAGAACAGCAGACGACGATGGACGCCGAAAGGCCAAGACCCTGAGGTGCTTCGCCCCTAAAAGCTTTTGTGGCATAGTCCATAGTTCATTCCTTCACATGCAGTGGCGTAGCCACGGGGTGGCACACCGGGCACGTGCCCCCCCTCCCCCCCCCCCCCCGAAATATTTTTTTCGCCATGGCATACAGAGTGAAAACTCACCATTTCAAGGAGGTGCACCCCCCGAAATCAAGGAGGTGCCCCCCCTCCCTCCCCCGAAAAAAATTTCTGGCTACGCCCCTGTTCACATGTTATGGTGCGAAAAGTCACATGACCTGGAGATTCCGGCTGGAAGCACGCCATGCTCTGTGGCGTCGGACATCCTTCCACGCTACAGTTTCTTGAACTGCTTGTGCTAGCAGCAGAAGAACACAAAATTTGCCTTGCGCATTGTGAAGGCGTCGGCAGTCGTAGTTCTCAGACTTACCTCACTGGAGGAAATTGCGGACGCCTCTGCGGACTTCTGCTGAATGAACATAGCTTTCCAGCTCATGGCGTCATTTCTATTGTTCCCGAACGACGTGCCACTCTTCAGTATAATCTATGAAACTTCTTTGAGGGCTTCTCTTGTAGCTGTCAGCAGTGTATGTTATGCACGGTTTGTACTGTGCTCCGTTTTATTTTATTTATTCATATTATAAAGCTGCATACCTTGATTATGTTCTACCGCTTGAAGGTGATATTGGGGCGCGATTCTCGCGGTGTCCACTTAGTGGACATGTCCACTTTTGCGGAGCGCGTTCAGTTACGCAAAAGAACGGCGAGTCATGACGTCATGGCGCTCTTGAACACGTCGACGCACCGAACCCGCCAACTCATTCCCAGCGTAAAGAGAAAGAAAGTGGACGAAATGTACAGTAACAGGACTCTTAAACCAACTTGTCAAGTCTGAACTTCCGTATGAACGTGTTGAGATGTTTGAAAAATGATGCAGGGAATGCGTATCGACCTTTCAGGTGCGTTAGGCGGGCGGCCGCGTTAAACCTAATACAAGGGCAACGTGATTAAAGTTCATGCACGGCCTCCGAGATGTACGTCCAAATGTGGATCTCTGGGGGCAGCATTCCTTGCGGCGAAACGCATTCCGTCTTTCTCATTTGTGTCGAGAGTAGCGAAAGCTGCGTGGCGTCAAAATGACGTTGCGGAAGAAAGACCGGAAACAGGCGGCGCGCTCCAGCCAATCAGTGGAGGCCGAAGTGGACATGTCCACTAAGTGGACACCGCGAGAATAGCTCCCTTGGACGACGTGGGTAGGACGTAGGACTGCCAGGAGACGGACGAAAAGATTTAAATCTATCTTCAGGGTTCATTCCCGTTTTGTAATGGTAAGGCGCAAATAAGCTTCTCCGCACTTACCCATTGTGTGCATATGGTTCGAGGTAAGGGGACATCACCCGGCACAAAATTTGGAACTGTCTCTTTTAAAGCCAGATATATCGTCAAATCAATACACTTTGGCCCACACCTTGTTTAATGAAGCTACGGTATTCGTTCACATTGCAACGCTTTTGCGGCAGTATGATGTAGCTCTCGCACCATATACCAGAACACGACGAAAACTCAGACGTTAACAATGTGGACACAAAGCAGGTTGTGCATGTCGAAGTCGGGTCACAGTACCACTGGGAGCCGTGAAGAAGCCACGGAAAAAGAACGTGTCGTTATAGCTATTCTATGCAAAGAGACTCCGCGTGGACCTTTCCTTTAGTGAACTGCGGTAACTTTCAAAAACGCTGCTTGATTTGGAGCTCTGTGGTCGCTCTTGTGATTATGAGATATCGATATAATTTATTATATTACTTGTATTACGGCAATTACAAGATAACATTTCGGATACAAAATAATAGAGAATGCAATTAATACACCAAAGAATAGTGATATGTTAACTATATAAGAGCCTACTCTATCCCGTAACCGCAAATGCAAGAAGCAAAATAAGTTCAGTACTCGTCCCTTACAAAATTTCTCCAAATAGGTTGCCCTACACAAAAAAAGGTTTTTCGAGATAAAATATGTGTGACATATATGTGTGCACAACGTATTTATTTATTTATTTATTTTATTTATGAATACTGCAATCCCGAGCGAGGGATTATAGCAGGGTGGGAAATACAATCATGAGTATAGCAAGGCAAACATCAATCCAAATATGAACATAAATACGGAAGTATGGTACAGTTCGCAGAATATTTGAGAGGAAGAAAAAATCAAACAAGAAAACTCTTATACAGTATTAGTGAAAACAGTAACAACCATGAAGATAACATACAATTCAAGATATAAAAAAAAATTACACAGCTAAACACGACGCAAACATTTCAAGGGATGGCTGTAGAACAACGTCATTGGTTAGGTTGTTCCAATCAGTGACTGTCCTCGGAAAAAATGAATACTTGAAACAGTTATTTCGAGACTGAAAGGGTGTGATAGAGAGGTTATGGAGGTTATGGGATGTGGAGTAATCTTAAGAACTGAACGAAGTTCAAGCCCGGCGCGACCCGAGCCCGCCACGTTAAACCTGGACCCGGCCCTATGCTTTGAGATTCAGGCCCGAACCCGTCCCAGGCCCGACGTAATAACTAGTTTACCCGGCCTGGCCCGGCCCACGGGCCGGACCGTGCCCAGGTTTTCGGGTAGTCCCGAGCCCTTGCAGTGCTCCAAGACTGTTCATTGGTTCTCAATTTCCTCTTGCAGTCGGTGTTACAAGCTGCTTGCACTATGACTGGGATACGCCAGCCGGAAGGGTAAGTGTAGATGTTTCTACCTGCTTTGAAAACGCAAATGACAAGATTGACGAATACCGTGCACGCGTGCAATGAGAGATATTTAGTTTTTTTTTCATTTAAATCCTCCATATCAAGGAATGACTGAGGACAAGCGAGATAGATTCAAACTTTGAGATACTGAAAGTATTCGCCTACTTTCGCAAATAACACGTCAATACATTGTGGATGAATGATTCACGAAATGTAACGTTTAAATAGATCATGAAATAGCCATAGACAACTCTCAGGAAGTGGTGGTTCTATAAGCACTTACCGTGATGAAAGGTATGCGAATTACTATGGTAGAGTTATGCGAGTAATGTAGCAAGTACCAGCAACTGAAGAAAGAAGCAGAGAATGCAGCTCATGTTACAACAAATATCGCAGTTGAATTTGCACATCTGAATGCGTTCAAGACAAGTGTCATGCGAGAAAATTTAACGAGGTCATGTGCGACTCGAGAACTGACAAGTGAGATGAACAAATTTTGCTTCAACAAAACTGCAAATATGATTGGGCACAGGAAAAAAGCCACAGTTACGCCGCAAGCGTGAAGGAATGAATGCGATAGCAACAAATTGGCATTTCGCACGAAGAACGGCAAGCAGATCGAAACTTGGAGCGCACTGCTCAAGCTCAAGGGACGCACGAAACATGCGCACAGGTATATACAGGATGAGCGCGAACTACCAAATGTCACTGTTGTCACTTCACTTTGTTTGAACAGAGCGCTTCTTTCGGAAACGGGGCCCCTGCTGCGAGCGAAGTGACTTATGTGCGCTCTGTAACCTAAACGCAATCTTTCCGGCGAAAGCACACGACGTAAAACTGCTCCCATCCTCCCACCCCAAGATGAGCGTGCGCGCGTGCCCGGGCAAAGGCGACTACGCCCTGCAGGCCAAAGTGCAAGTTGGGGGGCCAACGCATCGCAACGAGTGGGGCGCTGAGCGCGCACTATAAGCCATCTCACTGGTTTGCGGGTAAGGCAGCGAACACGCTAATATTCCCCAGGGACCGGCGTACCGCCAGCGGTGAAAGGTGTATATGAAGAGCTCGCCGTCAGTATGCTGAGGGACGTGCGCTTCTGTGGCCGAGCGGTTAGCGCCACGCGCTGCGGAGCGAGAGGTCGCCCGTACGATTCCGCGAGTCGGAAAACTTTTTTTCTGAATAATTTTTTTCTTCGTGGCTTTTCATGTATATATATATATTCCAAGAGATGGCAAACGCGTGAGGGGGGAGACAGAAAATTAGGTGGATAGATGAGATTAAGAAGTTTGCAGGTATAACGTGGCAGCAGAAATCACAGGACCGGGTTGATTGGCGAAACATGGGAGAGGCCTTTGCCCTGCAGTGTGCGTAGACAGGCTGATGATATATATATATATATATATATATATATATATATATATATATATATATATTGTAATGAGGACAAAGCGGGGCTCGGGCACGGGCACATACTCGGCTGAAGAAGGGGGAAAGACGAAGTCAGAATATAGAACAGCCGGCCCAGGAACGGGTGCTGTCTCTGTGTTCCTTCTTTACAATGGCGCAGTCGACGAAGACGAAGTGCTACGTTTACGATTCTTCGTCCGTGGCACCAGCCAACGTGCAGCTGCGGTAAGTGCGGCTTAAGGACGGCGTTCAGGCCTCCTCGGCACCTGTTCACTTGCCGCCACTGCCACCACCGTTCGGGGACGGCGTCAAGGCCTCCTCGACGGATCTACACTACTCCACCGACGTCGTGCTACCTCTTCACAACAAAGGACGCTGTCCACGCGTCCTTGACCATGGATCCTGCCGCCGTGAGCACCGGGACCGTCGCGCACTCCGCGACCACCGCCCAGGGCTCGTCGGGCGCCTCGACCGGCAACGGTGCGGAACTCTTGCGCATACTCACGGAGCTATCGCGTCAACTTCACCGCGTGTCGTCGCTGAGCTCCGCGTCCTCGCCTGCCGCTTCACCATCGTCGGCTGTTTGGGCAGTGCCGGTGTTCCGCGGCTTCCAGGACGACGTTTTCCTGTGGGTCGAGACCATTAATTCTCTCGGCACCCTCCTTGCCTGGCCGGAATATCGCAAATGGATAATTGCCATCGACCACCTTCGCGATGCCGCCAAGGCATGGCATGCCTACGAGGGCGTGAGGCAGCGATCCTGGTCGGAATGGTGCGCTAAGATAACCAGTCTATTTCGTCCGCTTTCAAGTAACTGCGACTACCTCCCCGCCAACTCACTGTCAGCCGTGGATACCAGCTGTGAGACGCACAGCATAGACAGTGGAGCGCGGGCCTCAACGACCCTCCCCTCCCTCCATGACAGAGATCGTGAAGGGCACCATCTCGACGCTACACCTTTGCTCTGCACCAACGTAACCCCTCCTAGATACCTAGTTCCTGAGGGGCACTGCTGTGATGGGGCATCTGTGTCCTGTAGCACCTTCACAGTAAGCTTCGCGGAAGACCAAGTGACAGACACCGACAAAGGCCGCGAGGTGGGCTTCGTGGCCGAGGATCCAAACTCCGCGTCGCGACCCACTTCCCGACTGCATATGAGAGAGACCAAAACCACCTCCAAGTCACAGCAGCCGGTGAGCCTTCCTCCAAGCTGGCCAGTGCTAGAGTGCCTGGACGCGTCGGCCTACGGAGTGATGACGTCAGCTCCCTCGCAATCAGCCGGAGACGAAGCACTAGCCCCCACTCCCGATTTGGCCCACAGACAGGAGCCACATCATCGTCGGCCGTCACCGCAGTCATTGGCCGAGTGTGTGGATGCTCGCCACTTGCCAAGTGCCGTCACCCTAAAAGAATCTCAAGTGTCTATCCCACCTGAGGACAATGTCATACGCAACAAGGTCGCCGCAGCCATGACTACGCATTCAACGGTTCCAGCATCTCGCGGACGGGCTCCGGAATGCGTTTGCAGCGACGTTCCCGTCCCGTTCAATAATGTCTCGTTGATGGAGGCTGAAAATACCAACACGGCTGCAGACATCGAAAACAAGCCACTACGATCTAAACGTCGCTCTCTTGCACACAAAGACCATGAAGTTTTGCGGCAGACACATCTGTCACGTGTGTACGGCGCTAAAGCAGTGGGCATTGATGACGCGGCAGTGCAGAAGCTTGGCCAGATGTTGCGGAAAAAGTGCCAGCTGCTAGCGTCGTCTTCGGCCGCTCACCGCGGTAGGCCACAGCACGACCGAGGCCGTCAGCGACCACCCCGACAAAGCCAGTGTCGCCCCCCAGAATGTGCGTCAGCTAGAACAGACAAGCGGCTATCACCACCACCCCTGACGCAAAACCGACCACCGCGGTACAGCCAAAGCCGCCCTCCAGATCTTCTGACAGATTCTCGACCGCGCCGATGCAGCCAATCTCGACCACCAGAACTTCTAGCAGATTCCCGACCACAGCGAAGCAGCCAGCCCTCGACCACCAGACCTTCTGGATGATTCCCGAACCAAATCGCGGCGTGGCCAAGACCGACCATCGAGATGTAGTCAATTCCGCCCACCAGAAACATTTCCGTAGCTCGATCAGCATGTAGTGCCGCAGCGTGGCCGAGTGTAATGAGGACAAAGCGGGGCTCAGGGCACGGGCACATACTCGGCTGAAGAAGGGGAAAGACGAAGTCAGAATATAGAACAGCCGGCCCAGGAACGGGTGCTGTCTCTGTGTTCCCTTCTTTACAATATATATATATATACACATATATATATATATATATATATATATATATATATATATATATATATATATATATATATATATATATATATATATATACCAGCCAGTCGAAGACTGGCTGGTAGAAAATATGAGCGCGTTAGCGGTCCGAACAAATGGGATGATTGTGCTAAGTTGACGCACGTCAGCTTTTACCTGACTGATGTGGCCAAGCTATGGTACCACAACCATGATGCTGAGTTCACCACCTGGTCGGCATTCAGACAAATCATCGCTTTGTTCGGTCGTCCAGGCTTGCGCAAGCTTCGCGCCGAACACCGCCTGCGTGGCAGAGCCCAAAGGAATGCTGAGACCTTCACAAGTTATATTGAGGATGCCATCGACCTCTGAAAGGCATAGATGACGATGCATTTCATATGCTGGTAGCCAAGTGCCCTCAGACAGTAGCGCAAGTCATTGAACTGTGCCAAAGCTTTGATGAGCTGCGTAAAGAGCGCCTTTCTACCCGTCGCGCCGGAATTCCCACAGTGGAATTCTCAACCTTGGAAAGCCAGAAGCACTAGCGATGAATATTCCGCCAGCACCATCCGCCTCAGTCACCAACTTCTACTCGCCGCCACGCCCTGTTCGCCCAATACGCCCTGTTCCCGCACAAGCCTTCTCGCCTCCCGGACCACCTCACAACCCCCTGGCGTACTCCAGACAACAGGCCCATCTGCTACGCCTATGGTATTCCTGGCC